>CAUYON010173673.1:0-16577 GCA_963573935.1 Arctocebus calabarensis | reverse complement strand
GCCCCATGGAAGGGACTGTGTTCATTCATTGATACATTCATTCACCTTGCCCCTGGTGGAAGGGACTGTGTTCATTCATTTCCTGGCCAAGGAACCCATACACCTATATATACCCCGAGACTAAAAGCCTAAAGGGGGAGACGGAGAAAGACCAGGAGAGAAACGAAGAGAGCTTTTCTCTCCCCACTTGAGTTTTCTCTCTCTACCAGGAGCTTTAGTGTTTTCTGTATTCTTTTCTGTAAATAAATTCTGTCTTACCACTAGTGGGGGGGGGGGGGAAGAAAGAAAATGCCATGGAGGCTATGTTAAACAGTTTGATGAAAACATTTCAGATTGTATATGAAACCAGCACATTGTACCCCTTGATTGCACTAATGTACGCAGCTGTGATTTAATTAAAAAAAAAAAAAAAGGAAGAATTGAGGTCAGGGGGTCACATGCACTAGGCATGCATCCATCTCCTGGTTGGGCCGCTGCTAGCAGGGACCAGTGGTGTGAGGGCGTCCAGTCAGTGGGACAAAGCATGGCTGTTGTGTGAGTGTGTCCTGGAAGTGTAGTAACCAAGTGGGCAAGAAGACCCCTAAAGGCTCCTAACTGTTTCAACCTGAGCCCCGTCCATCTCAAACCCTCCTTTTTGGTTTAATTCTGAGAACAGGTTTCTGACAAGGGAGTTCTCCGAGTTCCCTGACTCCCCAGCAATGTCTAAACACAATGATGAGAAACTTACCTCAACCTCCCTAGCCACAGCTTGAAACAATAGTGGAAACTCACTCAAGCAGAGTTTCCCAGGTAACGGAGTTTCTCAAGCCAAGTTAGTTTTCGTGTCAACTGCCACAGTGCGACCCCCTGTGTCAGCCCCCTGACTGTGACCCCACCCCGAGCTAACTACCATAATGTAACCCCCTGAGCTAACCACCTGACTGTAACCCCGCCCTGTAACCAGCCACGTTTCGCTTTTGTATATGCTTGCTTTGCCACATCAGCACAAAAGGGTATAAAAGGCTACCTGCTTCTCTGTCCAGGGCCATTTGCCTTTTGGGGGCAGCGGTCCATCTGTGCAGATGTAAACACTTGATTTGGCCGTTTGCCCTTTGGGGCAGCAGTCCCTCTGTACAGATGTAATAAATGACCATCTGATTTGGGCCGTCTCCCTTTTTGTAGCAGCCCCCTGTGCAGGAGTAAATAAAATCACCTCTGATTTGTACCCAAAGTGGGGGTTTGTATTTTTTATGGGTGGCCTCAGTTACAACAGAAGAGAGAGACTGAGGTAGTCAAAGGGCACACAAATGGAGATAAGACATTCAGCATTGTCACAATGAGACTTCTCAGGTGGTTCTATCTGTTTAGCGTAAACACAGCATCTCATGAGTCCTCTTCAAGAATTCCCATCTAGATCACATCTGTTCTAGAAAAAGTATTTTCCCATGAAGTGCATGGCAAAACAAACAAAAAAACAAACAAACAAAAAAAACGGGCTGTCCCAATCCACATTGGACATAATCAAGCAATCCGGGGATATTCCTTCATTATCTTTAGGACACGCTCTTGGAAATTGCCAGGTTAAAACCGGGGCTTCATGGGAAAGCCTGAATATTATTTGTAGCAAAAAATTATCTCTAAGAAAATTCATATGCATTTCTAAATAAGCAAGGAGCATCTATTATACAGCTCCTTTAACCACATAGTCTGAGCACTTTGTAGCTGACCTGGAGGTTCCAGGCTGGACTTGGGAATACAGCCTGGTGAAGGAAGTGAGGGTCAGCTGATCTCCTGACTTTGCTGCACACGAGTCCTGGCGCTGTTTCATTCTGCAAGAACCTTTAAAGATGACAAAGCCAAAGTCCACAATGAATTTCTTCAAAGCCCCACACTCATGGTTTCTGCTGAGTATCAGGAAGAATTACCAGGCAGGTGAACTGTTTCAGGAATTGTTTAATTTATGTTGTAGTCTGCCAAACACTTAAAACGATTAATTCTTCCACTTGTAGGTGGTAGGAGTGCAGTAATATAGGTGACAAAGTGACAACAATTCCTGTCTCCTACCCCAGACTTGAGATGATGTGGCAAGAAATGAGAATACCACACAATGGTGAGGGGTCACCAGCATGTTTCACAGCTGTGCCCACTTTTCCTGGGTGGCTTCATAAGGATGTGACTTAGTGGCTGCATGGCACCCAGTCCCAGGAGATGTGCCACAACATCTGTGCCTCTGTCACTCTCAATAGTCCATCACACATCCTGGTCGCTGCATAAGACTCTCCACCCGATGCATCCCAGACAGACCTCAGCCTGGTGGGCCAGAGTAGGAGGGTTCAGCCCTCAGCCTGGGTGGCTTCTGTGCGATGCTGACCGAGTTATTTTACTGCTCCAGGTCTCAGCTGCCTCATTGTATCAGTAAGAATTTTGGGCCCGATGATTTATAACATTCAGTGAGTTTAAATGCAGTTTCAGCAAAGTGTCCTGGTGTTGCTGCTTCACCTCCAGGAGGTGTTCTTCTTCCCATCAGGACAAACCATGAATGAAGTAAGAGAAGACTCACCAGAGAAGTAGGACTCAGCTGTAAAACAGAGATCTCCATGTCCACTGCTTGCAGCACAAGTGATGAACATCCTGCACTGAGGGTCATCTCCCTCAAAGCTGTCTCAGGGACTCCAGGCACAGATTTGCTCATGGCTGGGATGTCTGTGCCTATTACAGAGAGATTTAAGAGTGTCAAGAATTTAATGGTTCTTTAAGATGGAGTCTCTCATGTTCATGAGGAATAGGTGGCTTGTGGCTGGGAGGAATCAACATCGTTAAAATGTCCATACTATTCAAAGCAATCTACAGATTTAACGCAATCCCCATCAAAGCACCAATCTAATACTTTGAAGAACTTGAAAAAAATAGTACTTTGTTTCATATGGAAACAGAAAAAACTCCAAATAACCAATACAATTTTTAGAAATTAAAAACAAATCTGAAGGCATTATATTCCAGACTCCAGTTTATACTACAAATCTATAGTGATCAAAATAGCATGGTACTGGCACAAAAACAGAGACATAGATTTATGGAATAGAATAGAGAACCAAGAGATGAACCCAGCCATATATTGCCTTTTGATCTTTGATAAATGAAATGAAAGCATGCATTGGGGAAAAGAATGCCTATTTAATAATTGGAGCTGGGAGAACTCATTAGCCACATGCAGAAGACTGAAACTGGACTCGCACCTCTCACCATTGACAAAAATTGATTCTCACTGGACAAAATTTTTAAATTTAAGATATGACACAATAAAAATTCTAGGAGAAAATGCTTGAAAATACTGGCCTGGGAAAAGATTTTGTGAGGAAGATCCCCCCTGGCAATTTCAGGAATATAAAAAATAAATGATTGGGATTTGATTAAGCTAAAAACCTTCTGCACAGCAAAGGGTGACACAACTAAAGCAAACAGACAATAAGAATATTTGCACTAGACGGTTTATTGCAGCTCAATTTACAATCGCCAAATTGCGGAAAGAACCTAAACTCCCACCAACCCAGGAATGAATTAACAGGCTGTGGTCGATGTACACCATGGAATACTCTTCAGCCGCTAAAAAAAGATGGAGACTTTACATCTTGTGTTTTAACCTGGATGGAGGTGGAGCACATTCTTCTTAATAAAGCATCACAAGAATGGAGAAGCAAGAATCCAATGTACTCAAATATAATATGAAGGCAATAGATGAGCTAATACAAGGGGTGAGGTAGGGTAATGAGGGAGTGGGGAGAGGGGAGAAGGAAGACGGATGGGGGTCACGGTGTATGGCACAACTTTTGAGGGTGGGACACAATTATAAGAGGGACTTTATCTGACAAATGAAATCAGTGCTACCTAATTTTTTGTACCCTAAATAAATACCAAATAATAAATAAATTTTAAAAAAGCAATAGGAATAGGAGAAGAGTTTTGCACATTATGAATCTGACAAAGTCTTGATAACTAGAATGTACAAAGAACTCAAATTAATCAACAAGAAAAGAGCAAACAACCCTATTTATAAGTGGGCAAGAGACTTGAACAGAAACGTCTCTGAGGATAACAGATGAAAGGCCAACAAACACATGAAAAAATGCTCATCACCCCTATTCATCAGAGAAATGCAAATCAAAACCACTCTGAGATATCACCTAACTCCAGGGAGAACAGCCCATATCATAATATCCCAAAGCTACAGAGCGGGCGTGGATACAGAAAGAAGGGGACACTTCTACACTGCTGATGGGATTGCAAACTAATACAACCTCTATGAAAAGAGGTATGGAGCATTCTTAAAGAACTAAAAGTCAACCTTCCATCTGATCCCACAATCCCAATACTAGGTATCTACCCTAAATAACAAAAATAATTTTACCACAAAGACATTTGCACCAGAATGTTTATTGCAGCTCAATACACAATTGCTAAGTCATGGAAGGAATCACATCCCCGTCAACCCATTAATGAATTAAACTGTGTCATACTACACCGTGGATTATTATTTAGCCACAAGAAAAGATGGAGACTTTACATCTTTTGTGTTTACCTGGGTATAGTTAAAACACATTCTTCTTAGTCATCACAAGAATGGAAAAAAAATGTACAATGTACTCAATACCAATGTGAAACCAATATATAAACAACTTCATGCTCACATACATGATAAATTACAAATATAGTCTAGGAAGGGGGAAGAGAGCAGAAAGAGGGGGAACAGCGAGGAGTGAGGGTCTCACATAATGTGTCCTATGTAAGCGTCCTCAGCACACGCCCTGGGTTGAGGGCTCTGCTATAACTTGAACTTCACTGTAGAATTGAAACAATGTAGCTTAATAGTTTGTACCCTCATACTAATTTGAAATAAAAATAAATAAATTTTAACACTGTTAAAAAAAAAACAACGCATGTCTTTTCTTATTTTACAGCCTCAAAGTAGATCGTGACCTTCATGCTAGGTTTCAAAGCAAGATCCATCCACAGTTCAGCAGTTTTGATTTAGCTGCCTGTCTCTCAGACTTTCATTTCTTTATTTCCAAGATGGATTTGCAATTATCTGCTTCGTGGTGTTATTGGAACAATCAAAATCTCAAAAAGTGTCAATTGCAGTATCTGAAAAGGTGTCCATAAAGGATAGCCATTGAGCAGTCCCACTTCTCAGGGGAGAGGGCGTGTGCAGAGTGCTGGGCAGAGGGGAGCCAGGTGTGCGTGTGCGTTCTTGGCACACACAGGCTATGCCAAGGACCCCGGCTCAGTCCACTGTCTCCATGGTGGGCTTCACACACATCCATTTCAGTGTGCTTTTACTTGTAGGTCGTCCTGGTCCTGCCTTCACAGAGTTACAACACTTAACATGTTAGAGCTTGTGAGTAGTCACCAGATCCTTGAAAAGATGCCTAAGTACTTTGAGAGTGGTGCCCAGGTCCAGCTGCCTCAGAAGTTCCAAAGCGTGAGCTTCACTCAAGGCGGAGAGATAGGGTAGGATTTGGAACTGGAGAAAAGGGGAAAGTCTCTCCCTGTGCTTGCAACAGGCAAACAAAAGCAACTCATAGGCCAGCTCTGAAGGTGTGGCCAGATTCCTTGGAAATAACCATAGGAGAAAGTGTAGAGAGAATTAAGTGTCCAAGATCTGATGATCATTTTTACTGTCTTAAATTCAAATCTCCTCATCAGCTGAGAAGATTTTTTTTTTCGATGCTGAGTGCAGAAGACCCTGGGTGTGGGAGGCAAGGGCTACCTGCGCTCCCAGTGGTAACCAGCAAGGCAAACTCAACTGTTTCCTTTTCTCCCCACCCTTGAAATAGTACCAGAGCTTCTGTGCACAGAACGAGATGTCAGATGAAAAGAATAACTTGCAGAAAATGTCAAGTACTCAAGGGTAAAAGAATATTAAAATATTCTCTTTTCTTTGCTGTGGAAACCGGGCCTTTTCCCAAGTAAGAACTGTGAACCTGCTCAATCTCATGAGGAGTTAAGGCTTAATTGGAAATCGTACCATGATGTTGCCTTCTGGAAACTTCCCCAGAGAATCAGCTAAAGTAGCAGCAATTATCCAGGGAGGTGGACTGGCAGGACCCAGATCTGCAGGGCATGGGGACATCTCCTGAGGCTTCTTGTCACACACGCACAGTGTTGCTCTTTCATTTTGCCTTTCCCACTGGGAAGACCTAATTTTTCTCTCTACTGCAGTTTAAAACTTTAAAGCAAACCAGTCTGAGTTGAAAGGCAGAAAAATTCATGTATAATATCAAATCAAGCTCCTTGAAGCCAACCCAGCGGTTGGCTGGTCTTCAGCTGGAAATGGAGCCACACGAGGGTAACAAAGTCGGGGATGGAGACTTGAGGGATGTGGCGCTTTCTGGTCAACCCAGAAACACTCCTGACACTGAATCTCACTTTCTTGTCTGACAACTGTAGGTGAAATAAAAAGTGAGAACACTGATCTGGTGGTGTCGGTAACCAGGAACAGATCTGCAAAATAGGTCTGATTATGTTTATTGTGAATGTTTCACCTTTATCAAAAAGGACACACAAGAAGATGATCTTGTGTGTTTACGCACAGGGATCTGGAAAACATCTGGGTTTTTTATTCCTCTGACTCATCAGAACTTGTCTTTTCCCCACAGTTCTTACTTTGTGACATCTGGATGTGCTCATGCCATACTCTTTCATCTTTTCCTTCCCTTATAAGAAAATCACTTCTCCCTTTGAGGGACTCTCTTGTGGAAACATTCCTGTTTAATAATCGCATTCTTCGTCTGCATTTCCATTACCGGTTTGCATCTGAAACAATGGCTCTACCTGCTGGGTATTATGATCATGTGGGGGAGGAGAGATCAGCCCAGCAAGCCTCCTTTTCTCTCTTAACTCAAACAAAGCCCTCCCTGCCTTGTGTCTCTTGAGCCTCAGAAGTAAGACGAAAGGCCATAGGTAGGTAACTGCCACCAAGATAATGTTAATTGCCTAATGTCTGAGAGAACCTTTGTCTCTGCCTTAACATTTTGTGTTCATTCAAAAAATAATGTATAAGTGTTCCTGGACAAAGACGTAGCAATGCTCTCAAGAAAATTGTCCGTTTTGGGGCAACTTTTACAAGTAATATTGAAAAGTTAGCTTGATTTTTTACAATAGCTTTCTTCAGCTATCATTGACAAATAGCTTTTTAAATTTCAAAATATTTAGGGGGCACAAGTGTTGGTTTGTTTGTTTTTGTTCCGTGGATGAATTGTATCATGCTGGAGTTAAGACTTTCAGTGTACCCGTCAGCAGAATAGTGTAAACCTGTATATAGTTAAAAGGTGCACAGCTTGAAGTTTTCATATCCATGTACATTGTGAAGTGATCACTACAATCTGGCTAATTAAAATATCATCACCACTGTGTAGTCACTGTTTGTGAGTGTGTGGAGTGTGTAATGTGTGCGTGTGGTGAGAAGACTTAAGGTCTATCTTGGTAGTGAATTTCAAGTGTATAATACTGTTAACTATCATCCTTAACCTTTCTATTACATCCCCAGCAGGCATTCATCCCATGGAATGGAAACCTTGCAGCTTGATTTTATTTATTTATTTGTTTGTTTGTTTATTTATTTAAACTTCAGATTCACATGCGGTTATACACAGTTGGGTTACATCGTTTGCATTTGTAAAGCAAAGTCTGCATTGCCACTGCTGTTTCCTTCTCCCAGGACGTGTGCCTTGTACCTGTGCACGGTTCCCTCTGGTAGGAACTTGGAGAACTCTCCCTGGCACTTGAATTTAGTTAAGTTCCTTCTCTCACGTGAACACACAGTTATTAATCCATTAGTTTCAACTGAGTGTTGAGCACATGTGCTGCTTGTTTTCCCACTTCTGTGATACTTTATTTAGGAGAATGTTCTCCAAATCCATCCATGTTGTTTCTTAAAATACAAAATCTCCATCTTTCTCATGGCTGAATAGTATTCTGTGGTTTACATAGACCACAATTTCTTAATCCATTCACGTGTTGAGTGAAGGTCACCTAGGTTGTTTCCATATCTTTTATGAATTGGGCTGCTGTAAACATTCAAATGCAAACATCGTTATAGAAAATTGACTCATTTCCTTTGGGTAGGTACCTAGGAATGGGATTGCAGAGTCAAATGGAAGGTCTACTTTTAGCTCACTGAGGATTCTCCATACTTCTTTCTGAGTTTACGTCCCACCAGTGGTGCAGGAGTGTTCCTTTCTCTCTGTACCAATACCAGCATCTGTAGCTTAGGGACCTCATGATGTGGGTCATTCTTACTGGGAGTAGAGGATATATCAAAGTAGTTTTAACTTCCATTTCCTTGATAATTAGAGGTGATGAGCATTTTTCCCCTACATTTGTTGGTCATTTGTCCTCATGAGAAAAGATTCTGTTCATTTCTTTACTGAGTGCCCCACAAAGTCCACTGAGCACCCCTGTGTGCAGGGAGTTGGAGAACCAGACTCATCATGGCTGCTGCGCTGTGTCTTCCAAGCTCTCCGGGCTCCTGCTCTGCTCCTGGCCCAGTGGGTTCATCATCATCTCACTGATCCCTGCCCCGCACTGCTCCTACCTCAGCCTTATTTCCTCCTCCCCTTCAGACTGTGCAGAGGACTCTGTTTCGCATCTGAGCGTGCCGCCATGTGCACCTGTCCCGTGGCACGTGTGAGTGCTCTTCTCTGGGGCTGTCATTGATTTGGCCTTTGCTGCACTGGCTGTTGTGGTTTGCCAGGTTTTTCGTGATTTCTGCTGATGGTATAAACTGGCCACAGACTTCATTCTGACACCATGAAAGCATGTGTGGATAAGCTGCTTTTAAACTGGCTCTCATGAGCAGCATGCTGACAAGCAGGGGTACATTTTGCATTGCCGACTCATTATTTTGCCGTCAAATTGTACCATTTCCTCTCCTCCTCCCCCAACTGCCATTCTTTGTGAGCGGTGACTGCACAGTTAATCACTGGCTCATCACAGGCTGTCAAACCCTGGCCCCGTGCTTCTTTACGCATTGTGCCAAGTTCCTTCAGTGCCGTAGTGGGCTTATCTGGCAGATTGAAGGGATTAGTGGCATTTTCAGACTTCTGTCAGTCAGACACCTAGCGCCTCCTAAGATGGGGAGAGAAGTAGCAAAACAGGCCAGCCTGGACCAGAGGCAAGTCTCATACTCTCCAGGCCCAGGTGAGAGTCACCCGGGTCTCTACCTGGGGGAGGGGAGCAGGCCCTGGCCACAAACCATCTCACCTTCCAGAGAAGGCCAGATGCACAGTGGATATAGGCAGCAGGTAAGTCCATGTTCAACCAAGAAATATTTCTTAAACTAGGTGACTAGCCAGTGCCTAGGAGCACAAAGGCCACAAAGCTCTTTGAAGTTTTTATAACTTACCAGCACACATGTCTCGTGTCTTCAGCACATATGAAATATTATAGACCCATATATTAAATTCAGAGAATAGAACATTCCATGTTGACAAGGATCAGGGAAAGAACCACAGAAAAGGAGAGATTTCAGAGAAAACACTGAGGGGCCATCAAACCAAGAATGGTGGAGCAGAGTGGTTGGGAGGCAGAGACGGGGAGCAAGACAAGAAGGAGAAATGGAAGCCTCGAACTTGGATGTGGGCCTAGGAAGTGAGAAGGCAGCCTCGTCCTGCTTCCCTTCTGAGTTGCTTTAACTCTGTGACTTTATACTCACAATGGTAATTTGCAGTCCTGAAGAGTCCTCCTCTCCCCACTGTGGTGAGATTTCCTTCTAACATTTACACCCACATCTGTGACTGCCAAATGGACAGGCTTTCAGCAGCAGAATTCATGAGAGAAGAGCAAATGAAATTGAGAATTCTCTGCAGCGTGCATTTGGGTTTCCCGCCGCATCAGCGTCCCCTCATCAAGTCAGCCCTTCCTGGTGGACAAGGGTGGCTGGTGCCTAGAAGATACTTTGCTTTTTTCCTGAACATTTTTCAAACTTTGATTTTCTTTTTTTTTTAATCACCCAGATGTTATTAATAATAATAGCAACACTTCTAGTATGGTGTGTAATGTATAGCAGGTGTTTTACAAATATGTGTTGACTAAATTGTCTCTGCTATTTAGATATGAAAACTAAATGATAGAAAACTACCACAGGCATTTTCATGAAAAAAGTCAGCATTTTGAGTCTTTGACTTCATGACATCAGTACAGAATGTATTATGACATCCTTTGCTTTGGCAGTAATAGGAATTAAATGTCTTTTCCATCCTCCCTTTATTTCCCAACTCCTATCTAAGTATTAAATGAGGTTAATATATATTAATATAATATATGGTAGGCACTTGATATGTTTTTAATGTGAGTCATGAATAAAGAATATTTTGTCCCCTTTTGAGACATTTTAATTTTAACTGACTCCTCCAGTGGGGACCCAGGCATTTCCTCCACCAGGGAAGAGATAGAAGGTATCTCTGAGATGTCAGTGTGAAGCTGGTGAGGGGCAGGTGGGTGTGTTAGTTGGGGTTGTCCAGGGAAAAGAGTCAGTAGGACATACATAGATATATACTAGAAGAAGTTTGTTTTGGAGGTTGGCTCACGTGATTATGAAGGAGGAGAAGTCCTACAGTGTGCCACGTGCTAGGAGGAGAACTGAGGAGCTGGTGCAGCTCTGAAGGTCTGGGTGTCAGGGAAGCTGACAGTGGGTCTCCCAGGTTGAGGGTGCTGAGGGGAGTGTGAAGCTCAAGAGCCAAGAGCTCCTGTCTGAGAGAGAAGGTGGATGTTTTAGGTGAGGGGGTGTGAGGGAGAGCCCTGCTCCCTGCTACCTTTGTGCTCTATCTGGGCCCAGTATCCGCCTACACCAGGTGAGAGCAGATCTTTACTCAGTCCACAGATTCAAACGCCAATCTCTTCACTTTACCAGCCACCGGGGCACCCTTCACCTTGCTCCAGTTGACATATAAAACTTACCATCTCAGTGGATGTGTTTCCGGCATAAAAGCTTCCTCAGTCACCTTTAACATCTACTATGGGCCACATTTGAAATGGAAGAATTTGGTCGGCTATACCCTGGGTGAACCCAGAGATGTGTGAATGTCAAGGGAGGCATTTACAGGAGAATGTACACGGAAGCAGCTGGACCTTCGGCTTCAGCAGGAAGGAGCAAAACTTGTCTAGAGAGATTTAACACAGACACTGAGGGAATTAGAGCGGTTTCTGTTCAGACTGACTGTCAATATCTCCCAGATTTCCCTTTATCCAGGGGATTCCCTGGGATGAACTGCCCACACCTGGCCAGGCAGAGCACACCTCCACACCTCAGCATCATGAGGCCAGTGAATGACTGTGACTTAATCAGAGATACAACAGGCTGGACCCACTGCCTTATAGGAGATGGGCTCTGTGGCATGGCTGGTCCGGTCAGTTTGTAGGTGATTGGGGGAAGGGAGTTTCCAGCTAAGACCAGGCATGATTGATTACTCACCTCATTTACCCGCTCACCCAATTTACCTGCCCTGTTGCATATCCCTTACTTCTGCTTTCCTGAGAAAACTTCTTCCAAGAATCACATGGAGAAGAATCTTTGTCTCAAGTCTGCTTCTAGGGAACTCAATAGATTAACTGAACTTGGCCTGAAGAATAAATAGGTTACCATTTATCAGATCAGATGCATTGAAGGAAGCAGCAGTTAGAGTATGCAAGAATGGGGTCAGTAGGTAGGATTTTCAGTAGAAACAACATCAGTTCCTGTTACTTCCTCCTCATAGGACATTCGTGTGTTCAGCTAACTTATTTCCACATTAGAATCCACAATATAATTCTATAATATAGAACTCAACGTGAAAATACTTTGAAACCTTACAAACTCTTATAATTAACAAAATTACTTATAGGCTAATTGGAAATGGAACCAAAAATATTTTTAGAAAATACAGTGTGACCACTGCATTTTCTGGGTTGCACATTTTTCTGAATAAGACATTTTTAAAAAACTGATTAAATTCCAAGAGATTGGCCAGTGGGTCTATATTTCAAATTAGAGAGGCACTTGCCTTAAAGTCTTTTGCTATTTTCCCCCTTATTTTTTTTAGGATACATCAGGCATTGCCTCAGTCTGGGTTATAGTTAAATGGATTTCTATTTTCCTTCCTTAATGGAGTTAAGCTAACTGGGATGTATCAAAATACCATTTACCCCTGACACTAAACTGCTAATGGAATTTGAATAATGTACTGCTACATAAGCTCTTAAATACTAGGGGATGGAATCCAAGGATGTGTTTTTATCCTTTAGTTTCTTCTGAAGTGCTTGGTATTGTTCCATAGGATAAATGCCATTCCTATTTAAAAAAAGAAACAGAAGAAGAAAAAATAGTTTATTTTATGAGCTTCATAAATTATTCTTTTTCAAATAAAGAATTTAAAAAACTAAAACCAAAAGACTCAAGCATTAAACTAGAACTAAAATAATATGGTTTAATTCTCACTGAATCTGGGTTAAATAAAGCAACTTAACATCATATAGACATATGAGGCAATATACATTTGTTGGCTTCAAAAGCAATGCACATTTATGTACAGAATTCTTTAAATAAATAAAGTACATAAGAGAAAATAAAGAGTGAATATAACCTACCATTCTTCCTCCTAGAAGTAACAACTCCTAATACGTGGTTTATTTTCATATAATCATTTTTTTCTAAGTAGCACTTTTAAACATAATTGTAATTATGTTAGTTTTTCATATATTATTATATAATCAACACTTTTTAAAGTGTTATTTCTTTTCCTTTTATCCAACACTTCCCCTTTTAAGAATTTTTTTCTAACTCAAAAATCACACATTGGGTGACATCACAAAAAATGCAAAGTTGACACTCAGAGACTTGCTCCATCCCTGAAACAGTGATAAACTGATGACATACAATAGAAATAAAATTTTTGGAACTCTTGAATCTAATTCAAAATTTACAGCAACAAGGGGACTGCTTAATGAAGACAAGGGGAGATGAATTTTGATGAGAGAGCATTGTGGCACCTTTTCTTACTTGCCTCCTATCACATTCCCCAGATGGTGGCAACAGCCATAGGGATAAAGACCTATAGTCCTGGTGTGGCTTGCTGGTGCCAGGGAGAGAAAGATCATGCTCTGAATCACTGTGCTGTGTGTTTTGACCTGTACAGCAGTGCCCCATGTGGCGGAAGCAGTGGCCAACCCTTGTTTTGTTCTCCTCGCCTTGTGCAGGGGCAGCATTCTAGGTGGTGCTGCATCTGTGGAAAGATACAAAGGCATACATTGTCCATCACCACCCAGGTCAAGAATGACCAGATGAGGTCAACATTATAGGGAGGAGAAGGCTGAAGAGAGAATTTCTTAGGGAATAAGGGGTCAGAAGGGTTGCCACACTCACATTCATCATTATGAAAGTTTTGAGATACACAAAAATTAAATAACATAAAATCCACACAGATGCAAACAAATGAAGCCTCTCAGAAACACCAATAAGCCAAGCAAGTTGAAATTTGCATGGGGGAATCAGAAATAACACTGCTGACTATGTTTCTTAGAAGTAAAATAATGGACCATGATTCAGCCTGTCTCAAAACTTTCATAGTGACCTATGTATCAGGAAAGATGGAGTACAAAGTACATGCTCCAGAACAGATGCAAGCTCAGAAAGGACCAGCAATAACCCCTCAACTCACACTCTGGCAGATCGGTAGCCTCTATGCAAGCAGGAAGTGAATACGCCACCTGGCTTAGCATTGGAAAAGTGCAACAAGTCATGGCCAAGATGCAAAGTCTCAGACAGTAACATTATTTTCTTTTTCTTGCTTTTGGCTCTAGGTGTTTAAAAAAGTATTTGTCAGCTCACTACCTATTCACTGAGATAATGGAACAAAGACTTCAGTGACCACACATGATAAGGAATATAGTGCTTACAAAAATAGTTGTGTTTTTTTTATTTTTTCCAAATTTTAGATACTTCTATTTTTCCTCTTTTATCAAATCTTTTTAAAAATTTTGATAAATACACATAACATAAAAATCACCATTTTAACTATTTTAAGGTACAACTTAGTGCTATTATTACATTTACAATGTTGGGCAACTTTTACCAGTATCTCGTTCCAGAACTTTTTCTTTTACTATTTTCTTTTTACTTTTTTCCTATTTAATTTTTTTTATTAAGTCACATATATATAGATCATGAATATATTTATGTCTTTTGTGGGATTCAATGTGTCAATTATTTACACGAATTGTAGTGCTTACATCCTACTAATTAACATAGCTTTCATCTCATTTACTTAATCACAGTGTTAAGACATTTGTGTTCAATACCTGATAGATTTGACTTGTACCTTTGCAATATGTTCCATAGGTGTGGTCCCACCATTAACACTCTCTCTATTGAACTACCCCCTCCCTTCCCCTCCTCGTCCTCTTCCCTATTTCATTCTGGGCTATAGTCGTGATTCATCTCTCATATGAAAGTGTGAGTGATTATAAATTGGTTTTATAGTAGTACTGAGTAAATTGGACATTTTTTTCCATTCCTGAGATACTTTACTAAGAAGAATATTTTCTAGCTCCATTCATGTAAACATAAAAGAGGTAAATAGTTTTAAAACATCACTAAACAAACGGACAACTGTAGCCCTTCTCAATTAATGATGATGATCCCCAGAGAAGGGGGGAAATCTGACTCTCAGAGTTACCACATAATATGATTCAAAATGCTCAGTTTTCAACAAAGTTAGAGGACATAAAAAGAAACAGGAAAGTATGGCCTACTCAGAAGGCCTAACAAGAGCAATTAGGCCAAGAAAAAAAAGACATCCAGATTGGAGAAAGAAAAGCAAAATTATCTCTGGTTATAGTTGGCATAATTCCTATATAGGGAAAATTCCAAAAAATCCAGAAAAAAAAAACTTTTAGGAGTAATAAATTTAACAAAATTCAAGGATAGAAGATCAATATACATCTATCAATTGTATATCGGTATATCAGCAATTAACAGCTTAAAAATAAATTAAGAAAATTATTTCACTTACGATAGCATAAAAAAATAAGCAGCTATGCTAGGTGTGGTGGCTCACAACTGTATTCCTCACACATTGGAAGGCTAAGGAGGGAGGATTGCTTGAGGCCAGGTATTTGAGACCAGACCAAACAACAAGCAAGACACCCCCATGTCTACAAAAAAATTATCTTGAAATGGTGGTACATGTCTGTAGTCCCAGCTACTCAGGAGGCTGAACCAGGAGGACTGCTTGAGCCCAGGAGTTCAAGGTTGCAGTGAGTTGTGATGATTCCACTGTACTCTAGCCCGGGTGACAGAGCAAAATTCTGTCTCAAAAACAAACAAACAAACAAAACCAACTAAGAATTTAATCAATGAGATGAAAGACTTGTACACTAGAAACTATAAAATAATGCTGAAGGAAATTAAAGACCTAAATACATGGGAAAATATACTGTATTCATGGATTAGAATATTTAATACTCATAGGATGAAAAACTTCCCAAAGTGATCTATAGATGCAATGTTATTCCCATCAAAAAATCAATCTCTGCTTTTGTAGAAATGGAATAGCTTTGTTCTCAATTCATATGGAATCACAAGGGGCCAAAAAGAGCCAGAACAATATTGAAAAAGAAGAACACTTGAAGTTTTGGCTACAAATAAATTTTTGTGATTTATTTTGTAGTGTGGTAAACACAGTTAATAATTGGCTATTTTTAAATAGCCAAAAGAATAGATTTTTAAGTATCCAGTGTACTCAGCCCTAATATGAAGCTAATTTAAAGAATTGTCTTTAACTCATTGCATATATTTCAGACTTCTTTTCCAAGTAAGCTATAAATACTATGTTCTCCAAAATGTCCTTTGAGCAAACGTATTAATTAATTAGTTGAATAAGCTAGACATATATTTAATCACATTTCAAACTTTTGAACACTATAATTTGACAGCTTTGCAAAGGTACTGTAAGTTCAATAAACTTACCTGTTAGTATCAATTACATTCCCTTGTCTGAAACTTGCACCTTACCAGCTCTTTAAAACTCAGAAAACCTTTTCCTAGTCCTTAAAGTGGTTCTCAATACAATAGAACTTTATTTTTGATGACTTTCTATTTTTCTATGTTTTTTCTTTCTTCTAATATTAGAGCTTTTTATTTTTTAAAATTCCATAAAATATGTTATTATGCTTGTATGTTGCCTAATTAATGGTCATGGCCAAATAAATCCCTTTCCATAGTCTATGTCTTTTTTTGGACCAATTGGCTGACTCATGTGCATAGCAAAGAGTCCCTCGATAGATATCAATCCGATTTACATACAGCTGTTAATTCATTTTGGGTTGGTGAGAGCAAAGGTGTTTTATGTGATTCTCAGTCAAGCAGATAATGGGATCTGTTCATTGTTGAGTAAGAAATAGCAAATATTCAAGTTTGTTTTTTTTTTTTATTTTTATTTATTTATTTATTTTTTAATAATTTTATTGAATCATAATTATGTACATTGGTGCAATCACAGGGCACGATTCATATACATTCAGAAATATTTTGATCATACTGTTACAGATATCCTTCATGGCATTTCCTT
>CAUYON010173671.1:0-10392 GCA_963573935.1 Arctocebus calabarensis | reverse complement strand
CATCACAGCTCACAGCAACCTCCAATTCCTGGGCTCAAGCGAGTATACTGCCTCCGCCTCCCAAGTAGTTGAGATTACAGGCGCTCACCACAGCGCACAGGCATTTTTTGGTTGCAGCCGTCATTGTTGTTTGGCGGGCCCAGGCTGGATTCGAACCTGCCAGCTCAGGTGTATGTGGCTGGTGCCTTAGCCCATTGAGCCACAGGTGCCAAGCCTCTCTCTGATTTCTTAAAGCTGGACTGTCCAATTGCTGATCCTCTTTTCTTTCCCTTTCTATCTTCACACCCATGTAAACTATTTACATGCTTACCACTCCAAAATTTCTATCTCCAGCTGGATCTCTCTTCAGAACCTCAGACTCATATATCCATCTGCCCTTCAAGATCACTGCTGACTGGTCTGTTTAGACATGTCTAACCTCTCATGGATAAAATGAAATTCTGTGCCTGTTTCACCTCTCAATTGCTCCCACCCAAATCTTGAAGTCTTCCTTGATCTCTCTCTTTCTCATATCCCACATTCAAATCATTGGGAAATCCTGTTTGTTCTTTGTTTAAAATATATACAGAATCGAGCCACCTCTTATCACCAAACCTGAGCACCTCACCATAGGCTGAGCCTTTAACTTTTCTTGCCCAAATAATAGCAGTAATCTCCTAAGATAATAGTCTGTTGCTATCAGGGAAGCCAAAGGCATCCTCTTAAAACATAAGTCAGACTATGTGACTTCTCGAATTGACTTCCTACTTCCCAAGTTAAAACCAAATGGCCCAATAAGAGCTTTCCTGATCTGCACCTGCTACCTTCCCTTGCCCGTTCCTGCCGCATCCTCCTTCCAGCTCATCACCCCAGTTCACTCCAGCCATGCTTGTCTCTTTACTATTCCTGCTTCTTGCCTGGGGCCTTTGCTCTACACTTTTCCATAAAGGGTCAGATTGTAAATATTTTAGGTTTTATGAGCCATGGAATCTGTTTCACAGCTACTCAGCTCTGTCCCCATCACATGAAAGCAGACACAGACACAACACATAAACAAATGGGAGTGGCTGCATTCCAATCTAACTTTATTTGTGGACACTGAAATTTGAAGTTCATGTAATTTTTGTGTGCCATAAAATATTAACATATTTTGCTGTGTATAATACGATCCTACATATAATGAGCACCAAGTTTTGGTCCAAACTTTCAGGTAAATGCCCCTTGAGAATGTGGTCAGCTCTTAGCTAGGAGAGACACATCTGGGGAGGGCTAACACGGCCGTGGTCAAGGAGCAGATCACACCGCCCTTCTGCAGCTGCCCACTCTGTGAAAGGTGCCCCTTCTCTCTCTTACCGGTGCCCTGCCCTCTCTGCCACATCTGGGGCCATAGGTAGGTGTGTCCTTGGGATCTGTTCAGGGCTCCCGGTCCCCTCAGGGCTTGGCCCTCATCCTGCACATTCACCCCGCTTTGCCAGCCCCACCACTGCCCCTCTTCTGATGGCAGCACTTGGTAGAGGCTGCTCCAGCTCAAACCCACTAGATACTGGATCTTCCTGGCCTGGAACCCCATGGGCCCCACAGGTTCAGCTGGGAGGCATTAGCAGGCCTGGGAGGCTCACTGGATTATGCCCTCCCCTGCCGCTCTCCCCAGCTGTGCCACCCATGTATAATGCACATCCTTATTTTTCCCTAAAAAATATGGGTGAATCAGTGCGCATTATACAGTACTCTTCTGATTTTTTTTTCAACCATTTAAAACTGTAAGAAACAGCCTTAGCTAGTGGGTCATCTAGAAACCAGCAACGGGTGGGATTTGCCCTCTGGGCTACAGTTTGCCCTAACTGTTAACTGCAGAGAATGTTCTTCCAACAGAAATCTGCTTGACTCCTTTTTTTTTTCTCTTTCAGTCTTTGCATAAATCTCACCTTCTTGATGCATTCTATCCCAACCACCCCTTTCCTCACTTCTCTCAGCATTTTCAGTTATCATTACCTTGGTCCATTTTTTTTCTTTTTTGCACATACTTCCCAGCTTCTAACAGCTGCATCATTTACTCATTATTGTTTGTACTCACTTACTGATTATTGTGCCTACATTCTAAGCCCCATAGGGGTGAGAGTACTTGTTTGTTTGGTTCATTACTGTGTCCCCAGGGCAGGAATCAGGGCCTGGAGCAGAAGAGTGCTCAATAAATATTTGTTGATTATTTATTATGAATGGCCATTTATCGATGGATGTTTTCAGACTATGGTGCTTTTTGCCTCCTTATACCTCACAAACTTAGGTAATCAGATGATGAATACTTAGGAAAACAAGGACACTCTGAATTCATCCAGAGTGATCTGGGAAGACTTTCTAGAGTGGGTGGCATCTGAGCTGAGTTTACCAGAATGTAGGGGGGATTCATGGGCTGGAGAAGCGTAGGGGGAGGGCAGTTCAGGCAGAAGAACCTGTGTGTGTCACCTTTGTATTCAAGGAAGAGCATGAGAGCTGGGGCCTGCCATTAGTGCAGCATGGCTGGAAGGGCACTGGTGGGGGTGGGGGGAAGATTGGTGGCCATCAGGCGTGGCATTGCTATGCACACATATGGGCGCTAGTCACATTTCTATGGGTTTGGAAAGCAGCTTTCTGGAACTCTGAGTAGGGCTGGATTTGGTCCTGTTGTACCACACCCGAGAGCTTTTCTGTAAAGCAGTCTGGGATCATTGCTTTCCACTTTCCCCAGAGCTGCCTTACTGTATGCTAAGTGAGCAGTGTGAGGCCCGGCGTATGTGACCAAAATGCCGTGGACAGCAGTGTTTCCTGGAGACAAGTGGCACCATGTGCTCCTCAGTCCCCAAAGCCCTTGTGTGGGCAACAACAATATGGCACGGTTTAGATCTACAGATTGCCTCCCCAAGCAGAGGCCACCAAGCGGGTGGGCAGCTGAAACCGGTGGAACACAGAGAAGGTTTTCCATTTTTTGCTTATTCTG
This sequence comes from Arctocebus calabarensis, assembly GCA_963573935.1. Lineage (NCBI taxonomy): Eukaryota > Metazoa > Chordata > Mammalia > Primates > Lorisidae > Arctocebus > Arctocebus calabarensis. Next base: position 7,439 of record CAUYON010173671.1, on the reverse strand, counting down.
GGCAAGCCCTTAGGGGGGCTGGATGATAATGTGGGAAGCAGCTTTGTGTCTAGGGGAAGAAGGCCCAGGCAGGTACAGTTCTTCCCAAAACAAACCTTTGAAGAGAGGCATGAATCTAGAGGAAAGGGTGATTGCTTCTGGGTGGATCAGGGAAGACTTCACAGAGGTGGTGGCATTTTGTGTCACTTGTAGGCAACAATGGCCGGAGATGGGGAAAGGAGTTCCACAACAGTAGTGTGTGGATGTGTGCATGCAGACAGCCTCTAGATTAGCACTAAAGCAAAAAATCGACTATTTGCATAAATAACCACCATTTCACAGTCAGCCAAAAAACCTGGCTCTAGCAGATGTTGTCAAATGCATCCATTTTGTCCTATAATCTTTAAATAATCTTTTCATAAAGTACCATCTGAAGGAAAGACCTAATCCATCCTCTCCCAGTAGGGGGGGAATTATCTTTCTGATGGTATAAAATAATCCTTTTAGATGACATGAAACCAAATTTTATTCTAAATTCCTTTTTTCCCCTCCCCCACAGGTGTCATCATTACTGTTAAGAACTGCATTTAAGAAATAAGCGGATAGATTGCAGGGGTTATTTTGAGCCCCGTTTAGCATTGCATTGGAACCTGGTTCTCCTAAAGTGACAGTGTGGGTTTCTGACTGGCTGTGGTGAGGTCTTTCTCCTCCAGGTTTGAGAGAAGCCTCCATTTCCCAGGCAAGGGACCAGTAAGTCCCTGGCTCACTCTTTAGAGCTCTATCCATAGGCAGTTGGGGACTGTGAGAGCTCAGGTGGGAAGAGAAATTAAAGGCAACCTAAGGTGAGGAGAGTGTTGAAGATTATCTCCTTCATAACACACTCATTCGAGGGAAAATCAGCCCAGCAGGGTGAGGTGGGAAGTTCTAACTTTGCCACTTACTAATCGTGTGATTTTGGGACATCACTTAATTCCTCTTTTAGATTATGCAAAATGATAATAAAGCCCTTTTTAAAATAAGATATATGTGGAAAAAAGCTATATATGCAACAGATGAGAATCCCTGGGCCAAAAAGAGCCATACCTAAGGTCAAAATGAAAGCGAGGACTGGAGTCAGTAGTCCACTGGGCTCCTTAAACTCTGGATCCTCTTCCTAGTACACCTGGCCAGTGGTCGCATGGCAGGGTAGCTTTTTCAAGTCTAAGACTAAGAGTTGACAAGCACCATTTGCCCTCTTTGTTCTGGACATATTGCGTAAACCTGTGCTCTAGTTTGTAATGTGATTAGCCCATCTATTACTCTCTGTCACCGTAGTTAGCACCATTTACTCTGTCCTTCCATTTACCGACACAGGATTTATCCACCACATACTATCTGTGTGTTGGTGCTGTGTGATGCTCTGGGGACTCCATCAGGCTAGGTTTTGTGCACCTTTAAGGAACAAACCTTTACCAGTGCCATGAGCAAAGTCTTAGGACACAGGGTCGCATCCAAGCCTTAAAGTGAAAGGAAGATGGTGCTCAGAATCGGAGCTATTTTTTATCTTCTAGGAGGAGGGAAGGGAGGGTCAGGAGAGCCTTCACAGAGGGAGTGATAAAGACTAGGATGACCGAGGTTGTAGCAGAGAAGACTCTTAGTAGGTGGGTGCTCGTGGGAGTGTGAGTGTGTGTTGGAGTAGGATAAGGGTTGGCAGGGAGAAGGGCATCACAGGGGCAGGAAACAGTGAGTGATTGCAAAGCCATATTGGTGCTGCTGCCCTGATGCGGGCCTGGGGCAGACAGCAGTGGGTAAGGGGCTGGGGAGGTGGCAGGAGCCAGAATGTAAAGGCATGGCATGGCCTCCAAGGAGTTAAGATTTATCCCTGGAGCGCCTTTGAAATCCTTCTAAACAGAGGAGTGACATGATTAGATTTCAGAAAGATAATTCTGGTGGCACTGTGAAGCACAGATGGGAGGGGAGGAAATTGGAAGCAGAGAACCCTGTTCTGCAAAGATTGTGATAATCCAGGCAAGGGATGATGAGGGTCTGAGCTAGGGCAGGTGCCCAGAAATGAGGACGAATGGATTAGAGACTGAATTAAAGAGAAAATCAGCCTGGTGACTGATGGTGGAAGGGGGGCGGAGAAGGGAGTAGGAAATTCTCCAAGGCTTTCCAGTTGGGTACCAGGGTGAGTGATGGTGGTGCTCGTCAGGGAACACAGGAAGCAAAGGTGGTGAGGGTCAGGGAAGAGAGGACAGAATTATGAATTCTGTTTTGGATCTAATGAGTTTGAGGATTCTAGGAAAAGGTATCCAGTTGGATGTTGAAAATAGGTTTCAAGTTCAGGAAAGAGGTTCATTTGTTTATCACACGAATACATATTCAGTGTCTATGGGTCACGTGACTGTCTACTGTCTGAAGATACAGCAGAGAATATGACAAGGAAGGGAAAACAAATAACAAACTCATTAAGAAAAGCAAAATAAAACAGGATAATGTGATTGAAAGTGACCTGGAGGTTAACTTAGAGGTGAGTTCAGGGAAGGCTTTTCTTAAGGAGGTAATGTTTGAACCCAGATCTGAATAATGAAAATAGCCAGCCATGTGAACACCTCAGAAAAAAGCACTCCAGGTAGAAGAGACAGTGCATGCAAAGGCTTTGAGATGAGGAACAAGCTTGCTGTGTTCAGAGAAGGAAGGTCAGAGTGTCTGGCATGGAGTGGATAGAGGGGTAGAAGGTGGGACATGAGATTGGAGAAGTGCCAGGGCCTAGATCACATTGTATGTAGAATATGTCACTTATATTAGGCTACAGTGACCCAAGTGACAGGTGATGCTCAAATTTCATTAATGTACATTCAGGAGTGCCCTCATCACTCATGCTATTGGTCCACTGTGGGTCGGTTGTGTGTCTTCTCTACCCAGGACTCAGGGAGAGGAAACAGCTCCTATCTGGAACATTTCTCATATCCAGGAAGAGAGAAAAGAGAACTTGGAGGACCAGGTAATGGTCCTAAAGTTTCTTCATTGAAGTGGACATGCCAATTCCACTGGTTACAGCAAATGGCACGGACGACTGTCCTGTCACTGGTGGAGGGATGCATCATCTTCCCACAGGGAGGAGTGGCAGATGTTGAGATCAACAAAACAATTAGTTGTGGTGAGGAGATTTGATTTTATCCTAAGTGCTATAGGAAGCCATTAGGGTTCTTGATTTTTTTTTAAATAGAAGGGCATTTACGGGTATTTCTTAACCAAGGTAGGTTAAGAAAATAGATCAATAATGAAAATAGGAGACATGGGAAATTGGGTAATCTAGAAAAGCGTGTCTCAGGTGCTGAGCTCATGGCAAGAGCTGCATTAAGGTAGAGCCTTGAACACACTACAGGGACAGGGCCATCTGCTACGCTGGGTGGTGATGTGGCCCTAGCCTGCCCTCTGAGGCTTTCTGTCTGTAGAGGGGGTTGGGAGCCCCTGGTTAGTCTTTGCACAGGAGACCCTGTAATGCCAGGATCCTGCCTGAGATCACAGCATCCCTCCATGAGTCCTCTAGAGAAAGATGTATGAGATGAGAATTGGAAAGGAAAATAAAATGGCACCTTATTGTTAATGCAGGTGAACCCCAAACCTGGAAGCTGAAGGCTTTTGTAATTCAGCCTGGAGAAAGCAGAAACAACATGACTTGTGTGTTTCTCATCTTCCCTGCAGTAGTTTTTGTTTTTTTAAAATTAACCTCAAGTCACAAATCTTTCTTTCCTGAAGGAAGAGGGAGAAGGGGACAAGATGGTTGGGCTTGCCCAAGGAGTGTGGGTCCTGGGCAGTGTACTGCTCTGCCACAAAGGCTGATAAGTAGAAAGCAAAGCACTCGGAGTGACCCCAGTGCAAGGCAGACCCCACGGCACAGCCCGCCCACTGCGAGGGCAGGGTGGCTCCAGGCACCCAAAGGGCCCAGCCAAACTCTCTAGCTGATCAGTCTGGATGCAGCCTCCTCCTCTGGGGGGTAGAGAGAGGAGGGAGGGAGAGGGGAACTTCTCTTCCTTTCCACCGCTGCCTTCTCCCTCCCCTCCAGGAAGGCTCATGGAGAGGGATAGACAGGAAGAGAGCCCATGTGGTTCCTAAATGCAGGTTTCAGATGTTCCAGAGGGTCTCAGCAGTGAGGGAGGAGATGTGGCCATCACATCCATGATAAGTGCCTTTCCCTATCTGGGATTCTCTTTAGAACACCAAATCTTGACTCTGGCTTTTGTAAGGGAATATCATACTTTTTCAACTAGAATCGTAATTTATACTTTTTTGAACTTCCACCCCACGTTGAGTCTAGCACAGGCCAGTTAAAAACAAGTAAAATACCTGAATGACAGAAGGAATGAAGAAACGATTCCCCAGAAAGCGATCCTGGAAACCACCCTGGTCTCTCCCTCTGGCCGCTGTCTCCGTGATAAACTTCACACCTATGGTGATACCAAGAGAACAACAGTGCATTATTCTAAGCTTTCTGAGCCTGGCCCTGCTGCCTGGGCCCAATGGCCAGTGCCTGGCAAGTTACAACATGTCTCCGTGTACCCTTAAGTGACCAAGACGGGCCATTACCAGGCCCTTACCCACGGAGCTGGCCAGGGAGAGCCTACCTGTCACATTGGCTAGAACATAGAGCAATAAATGCCTGGTGAGTTCTTCTGTGACACCCAGGGGCTTTAGTGACAGAGTTAATTAATCAAGACACCAGTGTCAAAATTCAAATGAGGAGGGAAAGTCAATTAGTGATTGCACAGCTACTGAGGAGCCATATCTTAATGAGAGTCCTTCTAATTTGAGCTCTTCCTTCCCCTCCTCTTTGGGCTTGGTGGTTCTCCCTTTCTTGAAGGACTGCCGGGGTTAGGAGCGGAGAGGGCTGAGGACCCTGTATCTCTAATTCTTACATGGGGGGATGGGGAGCCAGTGTCCTCCGCTGTGTGCAGAATGCCAGGGCCTCATAATGCCGTTTATCGCTGCTCGGGATTCTTCTAGTGGGATGTTCACTGGGGTTTGCAGCCCCCTCTCCAGGTCCCCTTCACAGCCACCTTTCCAGCTCCCCCTTGCCAGCTTGGCCAGTCTCCTGAGAGGAGATCAGAGCTGAGAGGGGAGGCACAGTCAGGGAGAAGGCTGGATGGAGCTGCCTAACCAGGGACATGTCTGCCACCATGCCACTCTCACGGCCTCTTTTAACTCTATTTGCTTCTGCAGGGAGACAGGGGAGATTATGATGTTTCATGGCCTTTCCAAACCCTTGTCAAGGTTGATAAAGGTCTGGCAGGCACAGTAGCTGTGATGGCTCAGCAGGCTGTCGGTGCTGGGACCTAGGGGAGGGAAGGTAGGTAGGTTATGGTTTAGGTGCATGTGTGACACCAAGGGGCCTGGAGACCAGGAGGGAGGAGCTATTCTGAGGGCCCCTGCTTCCTGCACTCACTCACAGGTCCCCCAACTCCAGTGTGGACAGAGGGTCTAGCAGGAGCAAGGCTGAGGCCAGGAGAGGAAGCTCCACAGCATCAGGGTGGTAAGGGCGAGTGAGCAGGACAGGGTGAGGAAGATGAGGGTCTGGGGACTAAAGTGGAGCATTAAGTCAGAGAACACTGATCACAAGATGACAAATGTGATGGGGACGCTTCTAGCCTAGGGGGCTCTGTGTCTCCCTGACCTTGACCAGGATCAGGTTTGGCCCAGGGCTTTGAAGGGCTTCAGTCTGAAATGGGGATTTAATTTTTCCATTTCTTTTTACTGCAAAATAATACATATTCACTGTAGGAAAAGCACACAGGGAAAAAGAAGTCAACCTTATCTCACTACCCAGAGGCTAACCACAGCTAAGATTTCCATATGTGTTCAAAGTCAATATATTTAATTTTTTACATTAATAATATAATATTTTGTAGTACATCATGACTATCTCTGGCAGACATAAGTAGTTGAGTCACTGGAATGGCTTAGCCCAGTCCTTATATTCATAAATTAAAACCTAATTAAAAATTTTATTTTCTAGAAATGAAGAGCTATTGGATAAAACTAAGTTCCTGAATAGCCAACCCTCTGTATCTGCAGATTCTCTATCTGTGGATTCAACCAACCTTGGATAAAAAGTATTTGAAGAAAAAAACAATGATAAATAATAATATAATATAATATGCTGTACAAACAAAACAGTGCAGTATAACAACTATTTACATAGCATTTACATTGTATGAGATATTATATCAAAAATCTAAAGATGATTTAAAGTACACAGGAGGATGTGTGCAGGTTATATGTAAATGCTATGTCATTTTACATAAGGGACTTTAGCATCATGGATTTTAGTGCCTGAGGGTCTTGGCACCAATCCCCTGACTGCTTTTGAAAAATAATGAAAATTTACCCATGGATTTCTTGTGCAATTGAAAAACAATTTAAACAAAGGAGAAAATGACTGAAGAGCATAAATGATATGTGAATATCTGGAGATAAATACCTTCTACTTGTGTAGAAAAAAATACAATATTGCAAAAATATTAAGATAAATAAAAACCGAAATAACTGAAAAGAATTTTAAAACAAAAATGTTAAAATGCAACTAGACTGAAAAGAAAAAAAATCATCTCACAAATAAGAATAATTTGTCATTATAGTTTATTTCCTTCTCACCTTTTTAATTCTTTTTGCAAATTAAAAAAATTGATATATAATGATTGTATCAGATGTATTTCTGGAATTCATGTGATATTTGGATACACACATACAATGTGTAGTGATCAGAACAGCATAATACATACAGCTTTCATTTCTTTGTGTTGGAAGCATGTGTATATTTTTATCTGAAGGTAAAACACTGTAGCATAAATATATCTTCATCTTTTTATATAGGCTTCATATATATAATCTCAATGGCTAAACTACATTCTGTAAAGTAGATATATTGCACTGTTTAATTATTGCCCAGTGTTGGATATTGATGTATTTCAGATTACATTGTTATAAAATTAATTTTTTTTATTATTTTTATTTTATTAAATCATAGCTGCATACATTAGTGCAATCAAGGGGTACAATGTGCTGGTTTCATATACAATCTGAAATGTTTTCATCAAACTAACATACGCTTCATGGCATTTTCTTAGTTATTGTATGAAGACATTTGTATTCTGCACTTAGTAAGCCTTGCCAGTACCCTTCTAAGATGCACCATAGGTGTGGCCCCACCAATTACTCTCCCTCCACCCCAACCTCCCCACTCTCCTCCCTTCCCATATTCTTGTGCTATAGTTAGGTTATAGTCTTCATATGAGACCTTTAAATTAGCTTCATAGTAGGGCTGATTACATTGGATACTTTCTTCCATTCTTGAGATACTTTGCTAAGAAGAATATGTTCCAGCTCCATCCATGTAAACATGAAAGAGGTAAAGTCTCCATCTTTCTTTAAGGCTGCATAATATTCCATGGTGTACATGTACCACAATTTATTAATCCATT
>CAUYON010173668.1:0-12131 GCA_963573935.1 Arctocebus calabarensis | reverse complement strand
CCAAACTACAACAAAAAATAGCTGGGTGTAGAGGCAGATGCCTGTAGTCCCAGCTACTCGGGAGGCTGAGGCAAGACAATCGCCTAAGCCCAGGCATTGGAGGTTGCTGTGAGCTGTGATGCCACAGCACTCTACCGAGGGTGACAAAGTGAGACTCTGTCTCTAAAAATAAAATAAAGTAAGAACTATTATTCCAATGGAAGTTTTAAAAAATCTTAATTTTCCAGGAAGAATGGGAGAGAGACACTCCTATAAACTGTTCACACACAAGAAGCCAGGTGGTTGGGGGTCAGCTAAGTAAGTGATGGTAAGTGATGCTCAGCTCAGCATGGATAAACCAAATTAAGACAGAGAAATTTTTTTGACATTTTAAGAAAGAAGATTCATTACTTAGGTCTTGGTTTCTAAGACCATTCTCCAGGGAAGAACCCAGGGATCTTTGGAGAAATGGATGTTTCTAAGACTGGGACAGGAAATACACAAGTTGAGCCTGAAGCATCTTCCAGTGCCAGAAAGCAAGGAGGTGCTGAAACAAACAAAACCAACCTGTCAATCTGGATAGACAAAAGGACCCAGGAGACAATGGAATGAGCTTGCAATGGGCAAAGCTGGCACCATTTTATTGTTTTTTTAATTTAATTTTATTTATTTATTTATTTTTTTATGAGGCCCCGCTTTCACGGTCTGTGTTCGTACTGAAAATTAAGATCAAGTGAGCTTTTGCCCTTCTGCTCCATGGGAGGTTTCTGTCGTCCCTGAGGTCGCCTTAGGACACCTGCGTTACCATTTGACAGGTGTACTGCCCCAGCTGGCACCATTTTAACAAAAAAGTAAGGTACTTTTGGATTGTAACTCCCCATACAAAATAAATATCCATGACCCCATACTGATATAAATAAATAATTTTTAAAAACTAGAAAGACAAATCTCTTACACAGAAGAATTCCAAATAATTTTTGTAATGCTTAGCCTTCAAAGAGGGGAAGCCAAATTCCCTACTTTGTAAGTGTGGGCTTCACAGAGTGACTTCCAAAGAGCAAAGAATGGAAAAGGGATGGGGGAGAAGAGTAAGTTTGTAGTGAGAAAACTGACAAACGCTACTCAGATAAGCAATCAAGGTCAACATCAACAGAGCGGTGTTGTGTTTAGAGTATGTGTCCTTGACATGACTTAAGGAAAGTAACACCTCTGTGTTTTTTCTCCCAAAAACCCATACCCGGTACAATCATGAGAAAAATATCAGAAAAATCCCAATACAGAGCATCCTATAAAATAACTGACCAGTACTCCTCAAAGCTGTTAAGGATATCAGAAAGAAGGAAAATCTAAGAAACTGTCATAGCGTAGAAGAGATGTAACAACTAAATTTAATATGGCATCACGGATGAAATTATAGGACAGAAATAACTAAAGACTAAGGAAATCTGAATAAATTATAAACTTTAACAATAATGTATCAATATTGATTCATTAGTTATGAAAATGTTATAAAAATGTCCTACTAATATAAGATGTTAATAATAGGGGAAATTGGTATGTGGGGAAAAAATAGAGTATGTGTGGGTTTTTTCCTAAGAAGTAGTAGTAGATTGTGGGATCAGCAGTGGGATAAAGACGAAATGAATGCTAACAGGATCTTCCACTTGCTATTCAGCAGAATTGAATTCTGTTTGAAATCTCTTACGTTGAAGTGTTTACAATTTATGAGATAAAGAGAGTAAATCAAAAGGTAATTTTTCTCGATTTGTTCAGAAATATTTGATAGCTAACTTCACAGACATAATGAGGCAAGACATGTTTGTCATGAACTGGAACCAAATTTGTGACATTACCAATGGGGAGTGTTTGCAGAACGTCTGCAGGGTTTTAGTGCCTTGTATAGGTTGGTGGCTACACTTCACTGTGGCCATCATCAACTTCTCCCTCCCTATGTGTGCACGCTACTGCCCACGTCAGGATGGAACTTACTTGCCTACTCTTGAGTTTGGGCTGCCTTCATCACCAATTTTAACCCATGCAATATAGTAGAAGTAATATTCTACAGTTCCCAAAAAGGTTTGAAAGGGAACAACAGATTCTACTTCTATCTCTTAGAAATATGCCTTTAAGCTGGAAGAAGCCCAAACTACTTGGAGAGGCACAGAATTGAGGCTTTTTAGGTGACAGCCCCAGCTGAGCCACCAGCCACCTGCCAGAACCGACATTCAGCAATTTGAGTGAGCCATCTTGTACCCCAGCCCAGTTGAGTCCTCAGATGACTGCAGTCCTGGCTGATATCACATGGAGAAGAAGAACCATCCAACACTTGCCACGCTACATTAGCTACTTCAGTACTCACCCAAAAGACACTTTATTTTTTGCTCAAGCTAATCAAAACTAGTTTTTCTTGTTTGCCATCAGAAAGCGCTAATATACATACATATCTACACTGAATATTCCTAAAATAGGATCATGGAGTGTATTATGTTCTGAAGTTTCTCTTTCTCTCCATTGTACCATGAATCATGGATAGCATTCTATACTGGTGCATAATAGGTGTGCCCTGTTCTTTTTTAGGAACTGTACAGCATTTTATGTATGGATGTACTGTAATGCATTTAGCCATACCTCTTTTGGTAGATTTTTTTGCTTTTTGTCATGAAAAACAATGTTGCATGCAGAGGGGGCTGAGGGCACCTGAGGAGACATGACTTTCTTCTCCACTCCTAACTCCAAACTGTCTGCCTCTCTTAAGACAAATAGATTCATGAGGTCCTACACCCCATAAGCATTTCATTAAAGAGAATTTTGTACTCTGTGGACTGGGGAAGGCAGCTGGAGAATACTTTCCACCCACAGTCTAGGGTGCTTTGCATAAAGCATGGACTCCTCTGAAGACTTTGGTCTCAGAGATCTGTGGCTCTCAAGGGCAATGACCTCAGTCTTACATGGCCATTCCATATCTCCTTGGGTTCTGGACCCCATAATCAGAGTCCTCCCTGATCCCAAGGTTGGGAAAGAACAGGAGGTTGGGGAGCAAGGTGGTTTCTTCCTGCTGACCTGGCAGGGACCTGGCAGCCTGTGGCTTTTTCTTGTAGACTCTTGGGAGAGGAGACTTCTCCATCATCCACCACCTGCAGGAAAGCTGTCTCAGATCCCATGGCAGCAACCAGGCATGAGCTGAGAAAAGTATACAAGAACAACTAACACACCTGGAAGGTGGTCTGATGGAGAAACGTCAACCAGAACACATGCCCAGGGAAGTCAAACGGAGGAGACAGATGAACAATTGGTCAAAGAAAGAGCACTTCAGGAGATGTAAGGAATCACTATCTGTCTCACACACATATATTCTGGAGCTAAATATGTGATTCTCCATCTAAACAATTTGGCAGATAAATTGAAAAAGATTTGCTAAATCTGGTAAATCCTCTTGAAACATCATCTTAACATATAGATCACAAATGAAAGAGAAGGAAATCCTTAGGGAAGGGCAAGGGGACTTGGAGGGTGGACCCAGGGTACCTAACGAGGAGCTAAAGGAACAGATGGAGAACAAGCCACAATTAAACAAATTAGAAAAACATTTCCCTGCAGCGAGGAAAAATCTGAGCCTGCAAATTGAAAGGTTCACCACGGTCCAGGAATGACTGATGAGAAATCATACACATTTAGGCATGCTAAACTTTCTGAATTCTAAGGAAAAAAATATTTTAGATGGATCTAGAACAGAGGACAAAAGAAACCCACCTGAAAAGAAAAAGAATAATACTCATAGTGGCCATCTAGATGACTGAGAGAGCAGCAACCCAGGAACCTATCCTTGCCAAGCTCCTGGTCACTCAACTGAGCAGGCAAAAGTGTGTATGGAGATGCAGAAATTCAGAGCATATGTGTGTCATGGAACCCACAACTCCCCAGAATGGCTTAGAAGAGCATTTCTCAATTTCATAGTTTTTGTTTTTGTTTTGGCCAGAGCTGGGTTTGAACCCACAACCTCTGGTATATGGGGCCGGCGCCTCCCTCTTTTTTTTTCTTTTTTTCATTTCTCAATTTCACGTGTATTTAATCACCTGACAATCATGTTAAAAATGCAGATTCCAATTCAGCAGGTCTGGAATAACAACCAGCGGCTCTGCTTTTCCAACAGATTCCCGGTTGGTCCCCAAGCTGGTGCATGGACCAATAGCCTGGACTCTGAGGTGCCTTTTCCTGACTGTGTGAACTTGTTCTTTAGCTTTTCTATACAGTTTCTTCATCTGTAAAGTGGGAAAAATGATAATACCCACCTCACAGAGTTGCAAAGATTGAGATAACTCATGTACACTTCCCAACTGTGCCTGGCACAAAGTAAGTATTCAATGAATGTTGGCTATTAACATAATGAGAGACTCTCTGGGAATCTGTGATATGAGTGTTAAACAAGGGCTTTTAGAACAGCAGCAGTGTGCTACCAAGGCCACGTTATTGCAACTATGATCCCTGCAAGTCCCAGGCCTTGGGGAATGGGAGGGACTGCGTACCAGTGCTGCCAGGATCTCATCTGAGAAGCACAGAGAGGAAGGGAGGAAACAAACGTACCCTGAACTGTGTTAGAGTTCAACCTGTTACAATAAATGCTACCTTATCTTCTACTAGTAGAGAAAAATATCTTATGAGCATAGGGACAGAGAAGTTAGCTGTTGACAGGTTATAAAAGAATATTAGAATTTCCATATTAACACAAGGAAACAAAACTATCTTAATAGAAAAATTTATCAAAGCAGCCATAAAAAGTAAAAACTTAAGGCAAGAATTAATCTTAAGAATCTTGCAAGAAAATCCAGTGAATAGAAAGTACATTCTAGGGGCAAGGTAGACCTTCTAACCAGTGCCAATAAGCCAGACACTGCCCAACTGCCACCCCGGCCCATTTGACTGCATAAAAATGGGAAATTTGGGAAAATACTTATGATAGAGACCAGATAGCTGCTCACAAAACTTATTCCTTTTCTTCAAGGGACACACACCCCTCCTCGTATTTTTATAGCTTTATTGATATATAATTGACATGTAATAAAGTATAGATATTTAATTTGTGTGATCGGATAAGAATTGTCTTAAATATAACACTTGTAAAGCCATCACCATATCAAGATAAAGAACATAACCGTCGCCTCCAAAGATTTCTCAGGGCCCATGTGTAATCCATTCTTCTCTCTCACTGCACTTCCATAGGCTCCCATACAAAGTACATTTCTCAGCCTTCCCACAGGGTGTAGCCAAGTGCCTAGGTGCTGGGATGTGAGTGGAAGTGAGAGCGTTCTTTCAGGCTTTTCCCAAGAAAATATACAAGCCTTTCTCTCTTCCCCTACCTGCTGGCTGCATGATAACATCCAAGTTGAACTAAAAAGCCTCCATTGAAGGTGGCAGAGGCTTAATTAGCCCAGGTTTGAATAACCATGTGGAACAGAGGGAGTACCTCCATCTCATATACAAGAACCTTCTACTATGTTGAACCCCTGAGATTTGGGTGTTTGTTGCAGTAACTTAGTATTACCTTTGCTAATGCAATAATATCCACAGAGCTCTTACAAATTGACAGGAAATGATCAAACAACCCAGTGGGAAAAGGTTAACACAAGCTAGGTCCCAGAAGAGCAAACCAAATTATAAACACATATGAAACATATGGAAAATTTTCACATACTAGTAAGTATGGAAATGCAATGAAGTAACAGACTAGCACCTCTAAAGAGACTAACAACACTTATTGGCAAGGGTAAAGGGGACAAGATACTCAAATACTTATGATAAAGGTGAGAGTCTGTGAAGACTTTTCGAAAAATTAATCTGGCAACATACACTAAGTGAAAAACGCAGGTACTTTTTGTTTTAGTGAAGTATTTAGTTCTACTCCTGGGAACTTACCCCATGGAAATAAAGGCAGTAGGACACAGGGATAAAACATATCTTTGTAAGAGGATGTTTATTGTAGATTATGTGTACAACAAAAACAATTAAAATAAAAGGGATACCTACTAGTAAAAGATAGACTAAACACTTCATGGAAAGTTATCCTGTTTTGGAAAAAAAAAAAAAGCTAGAGCTAATTCAGATAACAAGGATTTCCATGAAGTTTTGTTGAGTAAGACAAAGAGAATGAAGAAAAGCATGTACAATGCAAATTCATTTTCATTATACAATGACTAAAATCTTCCATGACGTGTACATGAGTATGTAAATATGTATTTGTGTGTGCATACGCATGCAAATAAAATTAAATGAGCATGGAAAACTATTTAAGGATAACATGAAGCTTTAAAACATGTTTTCACCTAGTATGGTTGGGAGTAGGTACAGTAGGATGAATTTTGGCCCCCTCAAGATGTCTACATTCTAATTCCTAGAGCCTGTGAATATTACCTTATATGGCAAAGGGGACTGTGTGTGTGGTTAAGCTAAAGGTCTTGAGATGTGAGGATCACCTTAGATTATCCATCTGGTGGGCCCAGGGTTCTTTTATGAGAAAGACATAACATTAGAGAAATGGAGGAAAAGTCATTATGATGATGGAAGAAGAGAAGAGAGATGCAGCCACAAGCCAAGGAATTCTGGCTGCCTCCTAAAGCTGTGAAAGTCAAAGAACAGATTCTTCCCTGGAGTCTTCAGAAGGAAATAGCTCATCCTGCACCTTGACTTTAGCCCATAAGACTCATTTTGAACTACTGGCATCCAGAATGTTTATAAGAGAAGAAAGCTTTGTTATAAGCCATTACATTTGTGTCATTTTGTTACAGCAATAGGAAACTAATACAAGGGTGATACTGGCAGAAGATTGTTAGGCAAAAATCCAAGATTCTTCTTTAATGACCCTCACCCTTAAGGTTCTCCCCTTAAGTTCGAGTAGTACCTGTGAATATGATGAGATATCACTCTTGTGATTATGTTATATGGCAAAAGGGGAGGAATTTATCTTGAGTGAGCATAATCTAATCAATCAACCCCTGAGGTCAGCTATGAGAAGCAGCAAAGACACTCTTCTCCTGGCCTTAAAGAAACTTGTCTCCATGAGTTTTACAGATACAAGGGAGTGAATTCTGCCAACAACCACATGAACTTAGAAGAGGACCTTGAGCTTTGCATGAGACTTTAGCCCCAGATGATACCTCGAATGTAGCCTTCTGAGTCTCTGAGCAGAGGACCTAGGTAAGCCATCCCTACACTGTTGACCCCCTGAAACATGAGATAATAAGTAGGTGTTGTTTTAAGCTCCTGAGTGTGTGGTAATTTCTTATACAACAATAGAAAACTAATACAGAGGGTGAAAAGATAGAACAAAGGGAAGATCAAGGGAAAGAAAGAAATCGCTGTGCTAAAAAATAAGATTGATCACATTTATAATCACATAAAACTGTATAGATGTGTATAAAGCAAAAATAAATATTTTAAAGGTAAAAAAAGACATCTAATACACGTTTGAAAAATGTAAGAGCAACTGTAGGTTGAATTTGCAAGAATGTGGGGAGTCGTGTGTGAGAAAGAGAAGGCAGAGATATTTGTGCTGTTGTAACGTTTGGGCGTGAGAAAGACACAGGGGAAAGGATGTTCTGAAGTTTAACTGTGTGTTGCAAGTGGAATTCCCTTTGGTGAGTATTTCGGAGGTTTCAATGGAGATGTTCATGGTATTCAGTGATTCGGGGTTGTCAATGGCATTGCTTTTGGATCTAAGACAGTGCTGAGATTGCCCAGGAGGTGGCTCCTTTTTCTGCAGCCCACAGGTAAAAGCCCACATTGCTCAGCAAAGCTTCCAAGGAAGGCACTTGGCTTTGTCTGGACCTGTCTATATACAGAGCTGTCGCTCTTCACATTTAAATGACAAAATTACACTACGGCCCTTAAGAACGGTCCCAACTGTACATGTACATACATATAGGGAGCCGTTGTTTAACAGTAGAATAGATTCCCATGTGTTGAATTGCTGGGCCAAGAGTATGCACTTTAAGGATTGATTAAATCTTTATATTTTTAAAGTTGCTCTCCATAAAAAGCCTATACAAATCTATAATCCCTTCTCATAGGGTATGAAGGCCCATTCCCCTCCCATCTTGCTGCAATATTATATTTATCATTCTGCTTATTACAAGTATTTTAAATTTTTGCCTATCAGGCAAAACAAAAAAAAATGGTAGGAGCACATTTTTCTGATATGTGTCAGCCATTTGTTTTATTTCTCTAAACGCTTGTTCATAGCCTTCCAGTCTGAAGTGATTGCTGCCAAGCTAAAGGCAAATCATCCTCTGTGGGGCACAGAAATAACAAAACCTTCCTGTCCAGCAACATGACCGTGGGTCAGTGAAGGACCTAGTATCACACCATCTAAGGCTAAGCAATTCTGTTACTGTCAGAAAGCTGCTTTGGGAAAACATTTTCGTTAGTAAAACAGTAAAAATATTCCTGCCTACTAAGTTATACGATGGAACACAAATGAATCATTAAAAATCATTGTAAGAATAGCTCTCGTTTAAGCATATAAAAATCAGTGGGGAATTTTTTTGCAGAGTTTGCTACAATAATCTACACTGACTTACTGTCTTCTCACTCACAAGATTTTAAACACTCTCCCAGATTTATCTTGTTCACCTGCCTCATGCCGCTTACTTTAAAAGGAGCTAATCTACATTGTCCAAACTTTATAGGGCAATATTTACTTGTCTTTTTTTTTTTTTTTTTTGAGACAGAGTCTCACCCTGGGTAGAGTGCTGTGGCATCAGAGCTCACAGCAACCTCAAACCCTTGGGCTCAAGCCATTCTCTTGCCTCAGTCTCCCAAGTAGCTGGGACTACAGGCACCCACCATAAACCTGGCTACTTTTTGTGGTTGTTGCAGTTGTCATTGTTTTTTTAGCTGGCCCGAGCCGGGTTCGAAGCTACCAGCCTCTGTGCATGTGTCCGGCGCCCTAACCACTGAGCCTTAGGCGCCTCCCTTTTTTTTTTTTTTTTTTTGGAGACAGAGTCTCACTATGTTCTTCTCGGTAGAGTGATGTGGCATCACAGCTCACATCAATCTCAAACTCTTGGGCTTAAGTGATTCTCTTGCCTCAGCCTCCCAAGTAGCTGGGAGATAGGTGCCCACCACAATGCCCGGCTATGTTGTTGTTGTTGTTGTTGTTGTTGCAGTTGTCATTGCTGTTTAGCTGGTGGCCTGGGATGGGTTCAAACCTGCCACCCTTGGCATACGTGGCCAGCACTGTAACTACTGTGCTACAGGAGGCAAGCCCAGTCGTCTTTTTCTTAAGGATCTTGAATAAGTGGACAGAGATAGTTCATTCATTCCTTCTTCCATTCACTCATTCAAAAAGCACTGATTTATGCACTGATTTATTTATTTAGCACTTATGATGCACTAGGCATCTATGGGACTAAGAGACAGAGTAGAATGTGACTGATATATACCCTGACTTCATGGATTTAGTGTTTACTGGGAGAAGCCAGGTAAGTAATCAGACAGTGCAATGATTGAGGAAGTTCACTGAAACCTGTAAAATAATCAGATGTGTCTGGTATGGGGTGTGCATAGGAAGAGTGCTCCAAGCAGAGGGAACCACACACCTTTTATTAAATAACTGTAACATGATCACATGATGTTTCCTAAGCATGTGTATCCTGGCATGGAACCAGTGACAAAATCTTGGGGAAATTCTAAGACCCTTGATACAAAATCTCAGGACTGTATTCAAAGTTTCTATTCTACTTATTCTATTACTCTGCTCAGGGAGTTGGAATGAGAACTTGCTCTATCCGTTCCAGGCATCAACCTGGTATTGCACTACTTCTAGGAACAGTGCAGGAAAAGGAAAGAAAAAAATAATTTAGGAGAATAGATGATTTACAATTTTCAAAGAGGGGAAAAAGAGGCTCTGCCTCTGCCAGGCAGGAAAGGGTTTTGCTAGGGCTTCCAGGCAGCCTTGTCTGCCCTACAATCATTCTTTTGACATTGACAGAGCATCTTCTCTGTGCCTGGCTATGTGCTGGGCATTGTGAATTCCTGGCTGAATCAGACGTCATTGTCACCTTCAGGGTCAATGGTCTTACTGAGGTGTGGGATGGAGGTAGACAAACTCAATAAGATATGCATTGTGGAAGAGGAGGCATGTATGTCATGAAATGAGAATAGAAGGAGAGAATGAACTCACTCTACCGGGGAGGGAAGGACATGGATCTTGATGAGTAAATGCCTACCAGGAAGTCAAGTTGGGAAGTCAAGGGTTTGTTTTTTGTCTCTGTTTTTGGTAGAATGTACACAAAAGCTGAAAAAGGAAAAATATATACAGGAAAATCTAAGAATAAGGCTGTGGTTGGAGAACAGGGTGTGTGGTGGGCAGTAAAGAGAAATAGAAAGATAAGCAGGATTTATTTGGTGAGGGTATGTGGTGGTCAACCAATAATGTTCAGATTATCGTCACCAAGAAGGGATGGTTAATGGTGCTACACAGAAAGCGTCATGGCAACCAAATATCTATGCAGTGAGGGACTCATTTTCAGAGCTCACTCCAAAGAGTAACCCTTCATGCCAAATAAGTTTAATCCATTCTTCCTCTACCCCATTACAGTTCCAAATAATACAGATCTCACAGAAATACTGCATACCCGTGAAGGCCCTGAGGCAGATTTACCCAGGATTTGCTCCAGATTTGCCCTGAGAAAGACTATTTGCCAAAGTAATAAAACCCCGGGATAAAAGTGAGCATGCCTGCACGGACACACTAGGAATCAAACACTGAAAAGTGCACAGAAGAAAACAAGTCAAGGTTATTATCAGTTTCTTAGTGAGGATCAACTAGAGACAAACATAACCATCTATCATATACCCACTTCATAGATAACTGGATGTAAGCATACATGTAATAAAGTTCATACAGTTCTCATTTCAAAGTGAGGCTTCGGTCACCATTTCTGCCACCTTCGTAAATTCCCCCACTAATGAATTCCTCTGAATTTTTTTTTATTTGCATGTGGATATCTGTATTGAGCATGCAATCATGAGTCTAGTGTGCAGATTGGACACAACCAGGTATCCAGGCCCCTATTCAACTGCTATTTGGACTTGTCTCCTGCCACGCCAGTTTCGGGTGCTTGGGCTTTATTCTGTAGACCTGAAATTCCTAATCTCTGAGCCGTCAATGTTCTACACAGACACTGATCTCCTGAGACCTTGGTAACCAGGTAGGGCTTGGGACAGTCATAGTACTCGAGTGTTTGCATTCAACCACAAATAACCTCTTCCATTTAACCCAATGAGAGCCAGAAAATATTATTGTTTCCTGTGTGGTTAAGTGGAAGACCAGGGAGCACTCCTGAGTTAGGGGCCTATATTGGACTTTGGCCATTATCCCTCTATCACCCTGAAACATGGGTACCCCCAATTCAAACCTTTGGATGCCCCTCTGGCTGTGGGAAAATGCTTGTAGGAGAGAAGAACTAGGACCTTCACTCTGGGATAATGAAGGCAGATCACCAGGCAGGATTGAGAGCAGCGAGATGACGTCATCGTTACCTTACCCTTTGAGATGCAATTACGTGAAAGATAGTGAATAGCTGCTGTCCATCTTTTATCAGAAATGAAATGGGGGGAGGTGCAAGATGGCCCACTGGAAGCAGCTTCCCATAGAGGTGCCTGTCCAAAAGAAAGATAACCTTCAGAAACTGCCCAATTAAGCTGAAGACTGAGAGCCCAGCTGAGAGAGACAGAGAGAGAGAGAAAGAGAGAAAGTGATAGCCGCAGGTCACCTCTGAGGCAAGCTGCAACGTCCAAAACCAAGATTCAGGCAGAAAAACGGAACTAAAGTTTTCCCCCATTCTCAACTTCCAGGACACCTTTCCCCCTTACCTGAAGTGCCAGAAGCCTAACCTCTGCTGAAACTGAGGGAGGAGGACTTGAGCAGCGCCCACTCTCCCTATCTGTCGGATCAGGCGGCCCGCCAGGAGCCAAGATGGTGGCCAAGTGACAGCTTCCTTGCAACTGGGCTCGGTGAGACTGGGGAGAGAAGACTTCAGGCATCTCTGGCTGACGAGATCTGCCCAGAAACATCCCTTTGGGGACACAAGGAGACAGCGAGAGACTTCTGGACCCCCTGAGGAAGGCAAAAGCAGTGGAGATCTGGCAAGTGGTTG
>CAUYON010173663.1:0-26997 GCA_963573935.1 Arctocebus calabarensis | reverse complement strand
AATCATAGGGCACGATTCATATACATTCAGAAATGTTTTGATCGTACTGTTACAGTTAGCCTTCATGGCATTTTCTTGATCACTATATAAAGACATTGATACTCTACATTTAATAAGTTTCCCCAGTACCCTGCTAAGAATCACCGTAGGTGTGATCCCACCAATTGCCCTCCCTCCACCCATACTCCCCCCTCCCCTCCCCTCCCTTTCCCCTTAGAAAGAGCCTTTTGCAAACAGTACAGCTCTTCTCATTCTCCTCCTCATAGCTCTCCACATTAGCCCCCATCTGAACCACGGTAAAAGTCACAATCCTCCCATGGTCTACAGATACTACGCCAATCTGGACATTTTCCTACTCACTTCTCCTACCTCATTCCTTGGCTGACTGTGATTCGGCCACACAAATCTCCTTACCACTCCAATTTACCACATACCACCTATACCCTTATGGTTCCCTGCTAGAACTTTCCCCCCAGATATCCTGATGACTTTCTCTCTCACCTGTTTCAAATATGCCAAAAGACACCTTAACAGGAAGATCTGTTCTAACCACCTTGTTGACAATTTGGACTTTCCCTTCTAGCTCTCCCCATTCATTCCCTTTGCTGATTGATTTTTTTCCATAGTGCCTGTTACCCTTCAACCTACGGGAGATGTTACTTTTACTTTATAGGCTTTTTGAGCCAGGGCTTTTGTCTGTCCTGATTACTGCTGTGTCCCAGCACCTATAAGACTGACAGGAATTCAGCATGGGCTTCAGCGAATGCTTGCTGGGTGAATGAACACAACTAAGGCAGCACAATGAGAACAGGAATGAGGCGCCCTCATGAGCCTCAAGCTCAGCTGCTTTTCCCGGCTGGCTTTTGGGCTGCTGCTCTCATCTCATACTCATGGCCTCCTCCAGAGTCCACATTTATTCTGCTCTTCTAGTTCTCTTTGCCTTTCAACCTCTGTCCACAGGTTACTCCCTTTCAGGACAGTGGGGCTCCATCCCAAGGCAAATTAAACAGGAGGCAAAGTGATGGAAAGGGGAAAATACCTGTATGTGCTAATGGAAGGCAAAAACTATTATCAACAGGAAGGGCATGGGGTTGACCATTGACCTTATTTCCTGATGTGGTAAAAAGGAGGCAAACATCAAATTTTCAATCCCATACTCTCACAAAAGCTATTTTGGGGCTAATGATAGTTAGAAAAGCAACTTCTCAAATAAAACTTGAATACATAAGTCTAGTAATCTCTCTTATCCTAGCTGGTATTTGTGGAGGCTGTCTAGATCTTGAAGTCCTATAAAGTCCAATGATCAAGGAAAGAAGGAGCAGGGAAGAATGGGAAGTTCCAGGTTTGGAATAAATGAACTTATATTTCTTCATATGAAGAAGCAAAATTATAATACCTACTTTATGAATGTATTTTGGAATGAAACAGGATATTTTAAGAGCAGGATACTACACATTATATGTGTAATAATCCAGTCCATAATGGGTACTCAATAGATGTCAGCCACCATTGCCACCATCATCATCCCCATCATCACCATTATTCCTGTTGTTATTATTTGAAGGTGTTAATCTTCCTAGGAGTACAATCATGCTGAGAAAAAATAAAGAAGGGTCACTGTACAGGTTGAAAATGAATCTGATTCAACTTATTTGAGATGTCTAAAACTTGGGACGATTAACATTTGGGTTCATATAATTATTTAGTGTGGTGGGCTACCCTACACATAATAGGAGGTTTAACATCATTCAAGGTTGCTAGACATCAGATGTGGTAGCAATCCTCTCAATTGTGAAAAATGAAACATGTCTCTAAGCATTTCCAAATGTCCCCAGAGAGGTACAATCTCTTGATTGAAATTGAGAACCACTAAAGTCCAACCAGGAAACAGGAAATAGAAGGTAGTAAAAACCAGGCCTTACCTAAATCCTTTGTGTACATAAGGGGCAATAATATAACATTTTGGTTTAGATAAGGGTAGGCAAACTATGGCTCATAGGTCAAATCTAGCCCATCACTTGTTTATGTAAATAAAGTTTTACCCAAACATAGACTTGTTCATTCATTCACATATTATCTATAGCTGCTTACTACAGTGGCAGAGTTAAGTAGCTGTGACACAGACTACATAATCCAAGAAGGCTAAAATATTTACTATCTGGCCCTTTGCAAACAAAGTTCATTGCTCCTTGGTTCATGGTATAGACAAAATCTGGAGGCAGACCTCTTGCTTTCAAATCCTAGTTCAGCTACCTATTATGGATACACTTTTCAGCACTATCCTAGAGTCACCTGGTGCCTCAGATTTTCAATGTGTCAATGGGAATGATATTCATGCTGCCAAATTCATAGGGTCATTGTGAGTACTGAATGAATAAAAATATGTGATGTGCTCGGAATAGTTCCTGGAATGTCACAGGAACTCAATAAATGTTTACCATTATAATACTCTTCAGGAAGAAATAAAGAAAACATGATGTTCTTATCTTTTAAGGAGCTGATTTATATATCTGAATAAATCTACCCAGAGAAAAATAAACTCTTTCATGTTCAGTGAAACTCATTAATCTGTCTCCTACACTTATCTCTCACTAATACTTGATGGGTTAATTTCAAAGAAAGAAAGGAAGAATATAATGCCTTTGAAAAATATGATTTTAAAGTTTCTAATGAAATACCCATGAGGACAAATGTAAATTTGCAGTGAAACTGATATGGGCTTTATGTACTTTCTGGCTATTTCAGATCAAGCTTTCTATTTCATTGCCCTCTTCTTTGTATTATTTATAAAATCTTAGAAAAGAAGAGCTTCCAGATAACAATGTGCCTTTATGAGCATTTGGCTATGTAGACATCCTCATCACAAATCCCCAACCCTGACTAGACTGGGAGCCTCACTGTGCAGGAGCAAGTTACCCTCTTGCCTGCCCCCCAGCATTTGCTTAGCTGTTTCTGCTTCTCCTGTTCTATCTATTCTCTAGTTATCAGCTCAAGCACTTTTTCTTTCTCTGAGGCCCTTGGCATGCTCTCCTGACTACTTCTTCAAATTCCAGTAGTGCTCAGAAGCCTTCACCTCTCAATAAGGCACTTCATTCCATGGTCATCTGCTACTGTCACTCAACCGCCACAACTATTTCTGTAGCTATTTTGGTTCCCAACCAAATTGCAAATGACTTGTGGCAATGACCTTAACTTACACTCCTTGCATGTATCTCCTATCACACTATGTCTAGAGAAAGGGCTCTTACTAGACACTTAACACATTCATTAATTAAAAAATTATATTGGTTGTCACCATACAGGTATCTGATGAAAGACTTACACATATAGATATATAGCGACAAATTGATATATACTTTCACTTCAGTGAAAAAGGAAATAATCTCATAGTTAAATGAAAGAAAGACTTGAGCAGACAGTCCACAAAAGTTTGCATCTTACAAGGATACATGTGAAATTTACTAGGTGTAGAATATAAATGTCTCAACACAATAACTAAAAAAATGCTGTGAAGGCTATGTTAACCAGTTTGACGAAAATATTTCAAATTGTATATAAAATCAGCACATTGTACCTCATGATTACATTAATGTATGCAGCTATGAAAAAGAAAAGAAAAGAAAAGAAAAGAAAAGAAAGAAGGAAGGAAGGAAGGAAGGAAGGAAGGAAGGAAGGAAGGAAGGAAGGAAGGAAGGAAAGAATGAAAGAAAGAAAGAAAGAAAGAAAGAAAGAAAGAAAGAAAGAAAGAAAGAAAGAAAGAAAGAAAGAAAGAAAGAAAGAAAGAAAGAAAGAAAGAAAGAAAGAAAGAAAGAAAAACAAGGGGCCTGCAAACATGTAGGTTACTCAACTACGTTAGTTATCAGGGCAATGCAAAATTAAAACCTAGTGTTGATACCAGTATACACTCTCCAGAATGACTGAAATGATGAAGATGTAGAGCAAGGAGAGAAACAACCGGAACTCTCACACACAACTGGGGGACCACAGATCAATAGAACCATTTTGGAAAATTCATTAGCAGTATCTATAAATTCTCCACATAAGCATATTCTGTGATGTAGCAATTCTACCCCTTGGTTTATTCTCCACAGAAATGCATATGTATGTTTACTAAAAAACAGATATCAGGCCAAGAGCAATGGCTCACACCTGTAATCCTAGCACTTTGGGAGGCTGAGGTAGGAGGATTGCTTGAGGTCAGGAGTTCTAGATCAGCCTGAGCATTATAGCAAGACTCTCTCCCTATAAAAAAACAGAAAAATTAGCATGATTGGGTGGCAAGCACCTATAGTTCCAGCTACTCAGAAAAGTGAGGCAGGAGGATTTCTTGAGTGCAAAAGTTTATGGTTTTAGTCATCTATGACGACAACACTAAACTCCATCCTGAGTAAGATAGCAAGACCCTGTCTTTTTTTTTAAAAAGGCAGATATTAGTATCTTCATGACAACACCATTCATAATAGGCCAAATTTGGACTCACCTAAATGCTGATTGACAGTAAAATAAAGAAATATCTATATTCATTTAATGAAATATGATACTAAATTGAAAATGATCACAATTTATTCTCATCAAGATTAATGAATTTCACAAACACAAGGTTGAGTTAAAGAAGTCAGAAAGAAAAGGGTACATAGCATGTAATCCCATTTACACATGGTACAAAACCTGGCAAAACAAACCTGTGAGAAGTTAAGAAAGTGATGATTCCTGTGAAGAAGAATATGAGGGTCTTCTTCAGGAAAAATTGTTAATTGTTTTTTAATTTTGCGTTAGTATGAGGGTATATATAATTAGGTAACATCGTTTGCATTTGTAAGGTAAAGTTCAAAGTCTGAATTGTAGTTGAGTCCTTCATCCAGGAGGTATGCCATATACCACTATGTTGTACCCATGCCATATACCCGTATATTGTACCAAATAGGTGGGAACTCACTGAACCCCTTCCCTCTTCTTGAATTCAATTGTCTTTTTCTCTCATGTGGGCTGATAGTTTCTGATCTACTATTTGCAAATTAGTACTGAGTACATGGGATTCTTATTTTTCTATTCTTGAGATACTTAGGATTATGTTCTCCAAATCCATCCAGGTAAATATAAAATATGCAAAGTCTCTATCCTTTTTATGGCTGAATAGTATTCTATGGTATACACATACCACAGTTTATTAATCCACTCATGGGTTGATAGGCACTTGAGTTGTCTCTACATCTTTGCAATTGTGAATGGAGCTGCTATAAAACAGCCCAATTTAGAAGGTCTCAAAGTTTTAGATGCTGCTGTGGGTGTGGAGAGAAGAGTATACTTAGGATATGTTGGTAGAATTGTAAACTAGTGCAGCTTGTTTGGAAAGCAGGATAGAGAATCCTCAAGGAACTAAAAGTAAGCCTCCCATTTGAACCCACAATCCCATTACTAGGTATCTACTCAGAAGAAAAATCTTAATTCTCTCATAAGGACATTTTAACTTGAATGTTTAATTTAATTTAATTTAATTTAATTTAATTTAATTTAATTTATTGTTGGCGAATCATTGAGGGTACAATGAGCCAGGTTATACTGCTTGCGTTTGTCAAATGTTTAATTTTAAAATTTAAAACTTGAATGTTGGTTATAAGAATATTTTCCAATTGTAAAAATTAATTGAGTCATGCAATTAAAATGGTGTCCTTTTCTATATGTATTTTTCAATGTAAAGTTAAAATAATTTTGGTTGATTTAAATGAAAAGGGAAAAAGGAGAAAATTAGCAATATCCTCCTTTATTTTCAGGTAGTGCTTTCTGCCTTGTACACAGTATGTAGGTAACAAGTCACCAGTCCCTGGAGAGAGGAATCTATAATGAAAGAACAGCTGTTCTGCTCAGACTGTCACAAAAACCCTTCAATTCTCCAGCACCAGTTCACCACCTCCAGTCTTTTGCTAAATACACTGGAACATGTCATTCTTTACACAGAGCTCAGAGTACTTGAGAACTGCAAAGAACTTCATTTTATAGGCAAGAAAACAGACTCTAAAAGTCAAGTTGCTGGTCTGAGACCACATAGACAATTCACAGTTGAGGTATGCAGTGGAATGAATGTTCATACCACCTTCCCCTTCATATGTTGAAATCCTAACTCCTAAGAATGGAGACATGATTAGTTGATGAAGGCTCTGCCTTCATTGATGGGATTAGTGCCTTTATGAAGGAGATCCCAGAGATCTTGTTTGCCCCTTCCACCATATGAAGACACAGGAAGAAGTTACCATCTATGAACCATGAAGCAAGTCCTTGCCAGACACTGAATCTACTGGTGCTTTGACCTCGAACTTCCCAGCCTCCAGAACTGTGAGAACAAAAAATTTGTTGTTGGCAAGCCATCAGTTTAGTTTACAAGGTATTGTATGATAGCAGCCTAAACAGAGTAAGAGAAGGTGGGAACAAGGGCTCAGGACCCATGACTCCCAGTTGTATTCTTGCTACCTCTGCCTGCAAGGAATTAGCAAAGCTCCATCTATGGAACGGGTCCACAGTTTACACTTTTCTGTGGCTGCTAACCAGCTCTGAAACACAATGAAAGATGCAGACCTGCAGCAAAGGCACCAAGCATTCTCCATCAACACCCTTTTCTATGAAATCTTGACAGGAATCTAATAGGAAAGAACACATTTATTAATTTTCTTTGGGGCTAGTTGTTTCCTTCAGACTATACGCACCTGCTAATTCCTGCAACTGAACAGCAGAATCACAACCTAGTACTTGGTTAGTAATTATATAGAACATTGTACTGTACAATTGTTATATGCTTTGGGGAGGTAGGAAGAAAAATATTACAAGTACTAATTCTTTGCCTTGTCATTTTGAAGGCAAAAAAAATCTATATTTGTATTCAGGGAAAACAGATTTAATGATGTGGGTATTTTTTGTTTCTCCTTGAACAAGACTTTTGTATCTCTTCTCTGCTTAGTGCATATTGATGCCAGAAAGAGGTGAAGCTACAAAAGAGGCCAAAGTATTACATAACCCAGCCTGGGTAAACAGACCTGTCTACCTGGGAGGCTTCCTGAATCTCGATGCTGACTCTGGGTGATATCAATGATGAGCAAGGAATTCTAAGAGGGCACCGAGTACATAAGCTTGTATGTCAACTACAGGCTGCAGAGCAGGGAGTGATGGAGCCCAACTATGAAATAGGGAAAGTCAGCTGGAAAAGTCTGTTGCCTCCCCATGAGTTACAGCATTCTATGATCCCTTTCCCTTGACTGTGAGTGAAACCTGTGACTTGCTTCTAACACAGAGAACATGGCAAAGGTGGTGAAATGTGATGTCAGAAACCATCTTAGCAGGGGAGTGAGAGATTCTTCCCTCGGGACCTTGAAGAAGTGAGCTGTCCCATTGTGAGAGGACATTTGAGGGAATTGTAAGAGGACCATATGGCAAGGAATGCAGGTGGCCCCTAGGTACGATAGTAGCCCCAGCTGACAGTCAGCAGGGAATGTGGGTACCTCAGTCCTACAGCACCAAGAAACAACTCTGCCTACAACCAGGTGAATTTGGGCAAGGGCTCCAGAAAAGGGACATAGCCCAGCAGCCACCTTGCTTGCAGCCACGTGAGCAGAGGACCCAATTCAGCCATATCTGGACTCCTGACACATGGAAACTGGCAGATGATACAAGTGTATTGTTTAAGCTGCTGTGTTTGTGGTAACTTGTTAGGCAGCAAGAGAAAATGAATACAGTGCTCTCAGGACCGGCCTGACCTTGTAGGCCCCACCCAGACCTTCCCATCTTGTTTCACCTTTGAAAGAGAGGCACTCACATTACCCTGTTCCTCAAATATCTAAATTTTCTCATTTCTCTAGAACCTTAAAGAGAATTGTTTAATCTCTGGTAGATTAATAGTTAAACATTAATAAGTCAGTCATACATCTATTCCTGTGATATAAACATTTTAATTAAAAAACCTCAGTATTTATCCACATCCTCCCTGAGTTATTAGTTGTTACAGAGAAAAGAACAATAGAATTAGAGTCAAATATGTTTGGGAAATGGTGAGTAAAGCAAAATTAAGCAGGTTCCTTTACTGTAGGAGTTTGAGGGCCTTTCACACTCCAAAGAAGTTTGCACATGCACAGGAGAAAGGTAAGTACACCACACTTCTACAACATTCAACTACACAAATATTTCCTTCCTCTCTTTTTTATTGTGTGTGCTTTTGTGTGCATGTGGAATCTCACAGGGTACATCCCCAAGACTGGAGGGAATCTCACAGGGTACATTCCCAAGACAAACACATATATATGAAAATGAGAAGATGTTTAAATACAATGATGTCTATAAAGAATAGTAGTAATGGGCAGCACCTGTGGCTCATCGAGTAGGGCGCCGGCCCCATATACTGAAGGTGGCGGGTTCAAACCCGGCCTTGGCCAAACTGCAAAACAGAAAAATAGCCGGGCCCTGTGGCGGGTGCCTGTAGTCCCAGCTACTCGGGAGGTTGAGGCAAGAGACTCGTCTAAGCCCAGGAGTTGGAGGTTGCTGTGAGCTGTGTGACGCCACGGCACTCTACTGAGGGCGATAAAGTGAGACTCTATCTCTACAAAAAAAAAAGGAATAGTAGTAATTTCTATAGTTATTAGATAACAATGGATTTAAGGATGTTTTTGCTCTATAATTTTTGTTGTTTGCAAATAATTTTTAAAAGATAAAACAACATTGAGAAGAGACAACATGTATTCATCTAAATCCAAAAATTATTTAAGAAATTATTAAGGGGTAATTATTCATAATACTATCAGCTCAATTACCTTTTTTCAGTATTCAGAAGATGCACACAGGTTTCTATAAAACATGAGCCCCTCCAGACATTTAAATTATATCTCAACATTTAAAAAGGGAAATACACACATTTAGCACAGTAATTGCTATATGGTAGATTCACATGAAGACTTGTTTAATAGAACTCTTTGAAGTCAAACTTACTGGGTAAAATTTGCCATCTGGTGGTCTAGATGCTAGTATGAGGCATTGGTAAATATCATTATCAGAATTAATTATTTAACTGAGAATACTATCTATTTGATAATTTCTATTATCCTTAGCATGAAATATCTGGGTTAAAAATATCCTGTGTTCAAAATAAATAAACAAATAAATAATAAATATCCTGGGTTAAGACTATTAGACATTTTATCCATGCTGGTTTTTATTTCCTATTCTACCATTATCTGTGATCCCTTGATGACATCCAAACAACTCCCTTTTCCCAACAGTTTTCAGGCTCTACTAAAATTCGAAATGTCAGATTTACTTTTGACTTAAGGCTTTGATGTTTTCAATGTGCATAATCTTCTATCCAAATACATATACCATCAAATCGTTCACACACAGGAGGTCTCACCCTTAAGTCACTAGTCTTTACAAAGTGTCCACCCAATGAGGTTTCTTTCTTTTGGCACATTCCTATATTGGAAGATTCTTTTAAATATCTATTAGACTATTCTACTTTTATTCACAGTGGAAAAGACATTTTAATATGTATCGCTTATTTGTTGTCCCAATATGTTGCAAATTGTTCATTATTTTAGATAATGAACCAACAAAATATTTGGCTTTCTTCTGATGATCAGAAATAAGACTTTTAGTAGTAACATCAAAATTTCCCCATCAGTCCTCCAGAGTACCAAAATTATCTGAATATTTCATTATCATTTCATTTTGTTAAAATCTCATTTTGCTTTGCCAATTAATTGGTCTCCTGTAGAAAATGATTTGTGTTTGATTCCTGAATAGGAAAAAAAATCTAAAAATATTATCAATGGGGCTACATCAGATAATTACAAAAGTATAATTCACCAACTGTCTGAATAATGTCACAGTCAGAAGAGTATTTATGGTGGCTTTCTTCGCATCATAAATTTCATAGGAACGAGGAAATTTGTTTCATACACAGCAGAGAATACTGATGAAATTTTCTAAGGTGAGAGCTGTCAATTCTGTTGACATTAGGGGATTTCAAATGTAATAAAAAAAGAAAGGTCCAATTCCTAAAAGAGTCAACGATCATATATTTCTCCCTTTCTATTAGAATCTTAAATTACCCGCAAAGAATTAAATGGGAGAAACTAGTATTCTAGCAGCAGCAATCTAGTATCGTCAGGGGTTGGAAAGGTTTCGGGGAGCTTTGTTATTCCTTCTCCGCCTGATATGGAGCTATAAACCTCCTTCCTCTCTGTTAAGTACTTAGCCTATGTAAGAAAATGGTCAAAGTCATGGCTGAGAGGGAAGCCACGGAAAAGAGAAATATCGGGTCATGACAAGTTCACCACTGATAAAACCATGACCTAAAGATTGCCAGACAAAGACTGTTGTGCTCCTATTAAATTGTAAGTAAATATATTTGCAGTCCCTCCTGCAGTGTAGCTTCTGGGAAAATGTGAGTTGAAAAAAGAAAGATACTATTAGCCTGGAGGAAAGGAAAATGTTGTCAGCATTAACCTCAACCCAGTTATAACACACAGGTTGTGTCTACAAGCAAGATAAAAATAAATGCAACAAAGGGAAGCTTATTGTCATTCTGCGTGTTCTTAGCTTTTAAGGGGCCAGGGTTTCCCGCCAGGTGGCAAGGCTGTAGTAAACTAGAACAACTTAATCTTTTGGTCATGAGCTCTGTACAAAGGTGATTTAGCTCATGAAAAAAGTCAATGTGTGAAAGCAAGGAAAGATTTGCCTTGATCAAGTTTCCTGTGGGTAGCTTTAAATAAGCAACCATTTAAGTGGGAGGAAAGACAAACAAATAGGTAAATAATTCACAGGAGTTAAGTCTGACATATGTTTGGAAGGCAATAAAATGTAATATTGATGCCTTGTAAAGAAATAATTCACCTTTTGCATTGTTTAGCTGGGTTGTACGAGAAAACCAACAATATTGCATTGACCTGCAAAAGGAGCTGAGATCACTATTGAAAGGGACATATTCATACATTCTCTCTGAATTATAATTCCCAAATAATCACACCAGGAATGATTTCTAGAATTCTAGAGGCTTCCTCTTATTTTTTTCTTAGCAATGACTACTTTCCATTCCTCTGAGGGCTCTGACGTTTTCTTGTGGTTTCAGAGTAGATCGTGCTTTTATTTTTTGCTTCAAAGTTTCAGAAGTTCTATTGAGAGCTTTGTGTCTAACATCTTCTCTAAGCTATCCATGGGTTAGCTTTTCCTCCCCTCTTTTACTTAAAAATCTGCCAGGAGACTAAAACTACCTCTAGCTGAGAGTTATAAGCCAGAAACAAGAGCACTCCCTGGTGGACATCCATGGTGATACCACTTAAAAACATGCACTGCTTTTCTCCAGACTCTTGTCAAGAGACATGATTAGGAAAAAGAGGACCATATATGTTATCATCTAACCAGAATGCTTTTGAAAGTGATAACACCAGGAAAACAGATGCAAACCAGGACTGTTTGCAATGTCTGACACATTCTAAATATTAAAGTTAGAAATAGTGAATCTGTCCCTGAGTAATTAAATTAAGAAATAGAATTTCTAACTTGTAGTGGGGACAGTAGAGAGCCACAGAGTTGGTAAATAATATTATCATTCTCCCTTCATGGGGGATGAAGTCCCAAATCTATCTATACATTACTTATTGGAAGGATATGGTGCTTGATCTCTGAGAGTTTCCAAAAACAATTGAATCAGCAATAATTTTCAAAATATAAGAACTTAATTTCTATACAAATAGGTCAATGATCCACATGGCACACAGATATATCTTTGATTTTACTTTTTATTTAGACCCTGTAATGTAAAGACATATTCATATTTCTATCCACTTTGTATCATAGCAGGCCCTATTTTAGGACCAAGTTTGCAGAATATGTTCCAATTAATGCTGCCAATAGCAGAATTACCTCAAGAGGTGGGTTCAGGACTGCAGATGTTTACAAAATAAATGAAATCAGCAGGTTATGACTATAGAACTGGCACAACTTAATACTATCTTGGCTTGAACAAAAACTATTACATAATAAAACAAAATAAATGGAAATAATTGTTCATGAGTGCCAATAAGTTAGATTTATGGGGTTGTCTATACAAATTGCAATTTGTAGTGGATTGCCAAACATGTGTCTGAGGACTTTCATTTCTAGTTGTGTACATTTTATCACCATTAGAAAAGCTAGAAAACTAAAATCTTAAAGTGCAAAAACGGAAGCATAAACACATCTTTGGAAGATGGATCACGTGTGGAGATTTATTAAGCAAACTCCATCTTTCAAAGGAGTTTTTTTGATGTTTAATTATATAAGTTTCAAATTTTCATTCTTTCTTCTGCTAAAAGAAAGATCCTAATTAATGGTAAATGCAGATATTTCAAATAGTATGTACATTTTGGCGGGAGGGTGGTGGTGGTGGAGAAAATTCACAAATGCAGAGAAGTTTTCAAATCCAAGCACTGTTTCTGTGATTATAATACCTTTATACAGTGTGAAAAATATACCTATTTTATAAATGAAGTGACTTGGGTAAATAGAAGTTACAATTCAAAACAGAACTGGAGTCCCTAATAGGCTGCCAGATATGAGCTCTAACTCTCCCATTACCTTAGATTAGTGTTTTTCAACCCCTTTTTTTTATTTCACAGCACACTTGAACTTATAGTTAAACTTCCATAGCACACTTAAATTATGCTGATCAAAAGAAAAAGGAGTAAAAAAAATATACTTACTGTACTTTGAACTTCTCTAGAAAATAATTTAATTAATGACCTTTAAAAATTTTTGCAAGCACACCAGTGTGCCATGGAACAACAGTTGAAAATCCCTGCTTTAGATCATCAGTTCTAATGCAGTTGGATAGACTCACAGCTGTGTTCATACCAATTCCACCCTAATTATGCTTCCATGAAATTACACTGCATGGATTTTATTGCAATCAAGAGACGCCCACTGTCTCCTTAATGGAAGCCTGGGGAAAGACCCTAGCTCAGAGAATATCAATTGAGGTTGATTATTCACCCCCACCTCCAACCCTTGAGGAACACGTCCTAGCATTTGGAGACATTTTTTTGCTGACAGAACCAGAAGGTAAGAAGTACTATTGGCATCTAGTGGGTAGAGGCCAGAGGTGTTGCTAAACATCCTATAATGCACAGGACAACCCCCCCACCACAAATTTCAGTAGTGTTGAGGTTGAGCAATGCTGTATAAACATTCGCAAGAGATATCCTAGGACCGAGTCCACTATTTGATAATTAAACCTACCCAATTTGTTAATGTCTATAGGCTATAAAATCAGATACCTTTATAATTACTTTCTTGATTGTAGAAATATACTGCATCTGGAACTTGATGTTCCCCATTCAGAGGGCTGTGGAGTCTTTAGAAGATATTTCTGGTACAAGAAATGAGAGAAAAAATTCTGAGTGACTTTGCTAAGGAAAAATGGCTAACCTCTCATTCTTCATAGTCCATGGTGATCTCCAATGAATATATTCTTATCGAATCCCTTCCCTTTAGTGTGGATGGAAACTGATTTGCTTCTAACCAATACTAATGGAAAAGTTGATGGGATATTATTGTCATTGATTATATTATATAAGACTCTGTCTTAGAACATGGAATGAGAAATTCTACTGTTGGCCGTGAAAATGTGAGCTGCCATGTTATAAGTTGCCTATGGAGTGAGCCACATATCAGGAAATCATGGGAGACCTCCAGGAGCAGAAGACAGCCTCCATCTAACAGCCAGCAAGAAATCAGGGACCTCAGTCCTACAACCTCAAGGAGATAACTTCTGCTAATAATCTGGGTGAGCCTGGAAAAGGTTTTTCCCCAGTAAAGCGCCAGATGATACCACAGCTCTGGCTGACACCAGCAGCCTTAAACAGAGGACCTAGCAAAGCAGTGCTCAAACATGCCACACAAAAACTGTGAGATGATATGTTTTGTTTTAACCTACTAAATTAGGCTAATTTATTATGAGTAAACAGCCCATAGAAGAACAGTGTTTGTAGTGTTAAGCAAAAGTGTGGAGTCATGTAATACTCTTCTTTATTGGGTCTTCTTCTTCTTCTTTTTCTTTTTCTTCTTCTTCTTCTTCTTCTTCGAGAGAGAGAGAGAGAGAGAGAGAGAGAAAGTCTGGGGGGTGATGCTTGGGATTTGGAATAGTATAAAATGACATGTAGACGTCAGTTGGCAGCAGCGCATCAAAGAGAACTATGTATAGAAAATTCCACACTCTCTCATCAAACAAAAGTCTGGGAAGCCTCCAAATTTCATCCTCACCCACTTTCTTTGCCAAGTACGTAGATAACTACTAAGTAGGGAGAAATGTGTGAGATGTTTTTCTGTAAGAAATGGCATCCCTTGGCCTGACACAACCCCCTATAGAAGTGTCATCAGATGGGGAAGGAAATTTCAAGAACATGACTTTCTCAGTTTCCAGCTGCAAATCCCCACATTCCTCTTCTTGGGCCTTTACGAAACTGAGGGACTAAATACAGACTAAAAGGCAATAATGCCCAGTGCTGCATCTAGGGTTCTAACAGGGAGATTCAAAAAGAGCTCAGATACAACCAAGAAGGCTCCATAAGGTGGTGGCATGCAAAAGGCAGGTGCAAGAGGAACTGCCCAATTCAAAGTATGTAAAACATGACTGTGGGGTCTGAACAAAAATGTTTCTAACCAGAAAGAATAAATTTGGGATAGAGAAAGCAGATGATGTAAATAATCAGGGAAAGATTTATTCAAGTACACAAAAGAACATTTTCAGTGACTCAAACTCTGATGGAAATAAAAAGAAACAAGAGCTCTCTCTACACAATCCTAAAAAAAAGGAATTAACGAAAAACAGAATGAGAGGGAAATAGTGCTGGAAGAGCTGAGGAAATAAATTGAGAAGAAAAATAATATACTGTGTGACTAAAAGAAAGAACTGGAGACTGGGATAGTGTTAGGGAAGCATGTTGAAATGACAAACCTGAGGTGACAGGCACTTATCCAGGCTGGAGGCCATAGGAGGCAAAAAGACCAAGTGCAGATTTAGGAGAGAAAGAAGAGAGTACAGAAACAGGGCTGTTCAGAGAAGTGAGGAGAGGATAAAAATAGAGCCATTTTTGTGGAACTTGAGCAAGTAGTTTCTAGAGGCAAGGGTAGTCAGTGTCAAGTACTAAGGAAAGGTCATCAATACATAGGCGAAGTGAGAGAAAACCTCCCTGCCGAGGAGGGAAAATCAGAGCCCTTCGATTTTGGTTCCTTGAGGGTCATTGATCTCCATGGCATGCCAAGGGGAAATCAGAACTTTGCAGATCAAAGTGAGAATAGCGGGCATCTATTTGATCATCTGCAGTTTTCATCTAGGACTCTTAAGCTGCTTCTCCATCCACCCTTGCTTCTGACAAGTAGACTTTGATCTGAAGCTAATTTTTAAACTCTTTTAGATAGAATTTCTGTCTTGAGACATTGGGCTGTCTTGTAAACCCTGGCAACAGGTCAGGATACTCCCCTCCCACCATCTCTCTCTTTCTCCCCCCATCCCTCATGTAAGTTGCAGTTAATGCTTTCCCCAGTATCAGTCCATCTAAGAACTACTAACTTGTCAATGGGAAACACTAATTGGTGCTACTTTGTAGAGGGTAAAAGGGTCAGTGAAGACATTACTCTACCTTAGGGACCAAATGCTTTATTCATGCATGTGACATACTTCAGCCAACTTCCAAAAAAACTGAGAAATGTTCCTAATTCTCTACCCCAAGTGTCAATTCTTCATTCAGGGCAGGGAAGAAAGCAGTGGAAAAACATTCCTTATGGCTATGTTTCAAAAAACAAACACAAAGGCAAGCAACAGTTTCAAAAATAACTCACAGAATAATTTTCTGAAATATTTATTAGGAGGCAGAAGCCAGAATTTAGGGCTAAAACACACTTAAGAACAGAGTAGAGGGAAAAAGAGGACTTGCCAAATGAGAAATGTCTCATTTTGTAATTCTACATTCAACCTCCCAGTATTCTTTGCAGTCAAGACCCATGGGAAGCTCAGTTCAGTCCAGTCAAACTAATTCAGCAACCATTGTCGTCATTGGCTGTTTTGCTGCTAATTTGCTATCATAAATAAAGACTGAAAAGTCACTTGCTGCTCCACAATTATCATTTAGTTCTGGCCAAGAAAGTTAACTTTCCCACAAAGCTGGATCGGCTGGCAGCCGTGAGGGAGACCCAGGGCACCTACTGCAGCTGCCATGTTCACTGCAGCACTGGGGATCAGGTTGTGAGGACCCATTCGTGATGTGTACCTGACTGTAAGGCTTGGAGATTTATTTATTCGCTTTATCTTTGTACAAATGCATGTGCTAAAGTGAATACATGTTCTTTTATTATTATTGATAATGTGCTCTTTTTTTATTTCCTTTCTTTTCTTAAGAGCAGTTTTAGGTTTACAGCAAAATTGACAAAAGATATAGAAATTTCCCATATACCCTCTTCCACCCCACAGGCATAGCCTCCCCCATTATTGATATCCCCCACCAGAATGGGATATTTGCTAATATTGATGAGCCCACATTGATACAACATTATCATGCAGATTTCACAGTTTACATTAGGGTTCACTCCTGGTATTGTACATTCAGTGGGTTTGGACAAATGCATGATGACATGGATCCACCATTGTAGTATCATCTGGAGTATTTTCACTGCCCTAAAAACACTCTGTGCTTCACCAATTCATCCGTCTCTTGTCCTCAGAATTATTTGTAAGACTCCCAAAACCCATTACAGGATTTACAGCATTTTAATACAGTTAGATAGGGGCTGGGCTATTGGAGACAGACCAGGATCAATCCATGACTCTGACAATTACTCGCTGTGTTTCCTTAGGCAAGTCTCCTAAAATGACTAAGCCTCCTTTTCCTTGACTTTTGAAACCAAAGAATATAAGATGAATGAAGGAGGAAACAAAGAGATACTATTTATTGCATTTACTTTAAAACCTTGTAAAGATTTTTTTCCTTGTAAGGATTAAACACTTTAAGTACAGTGCTTACCACAGTAGTTGGCAGATTATCAGTACTTTATAAATATTGCTGTTACTTCCTTATAGATTTCATCATTAATTATTATTAATAATTTCTTATATTGATTGTGACACTGAGATTGAGTTTTAAATAAAAGAAAACCACTAGAGCTTTCAACATATCTTCCTAACCTAGCTAATTTTATCAATAGTAGGGTCTGTGAAGAAAGGACCACTTTATATTTGGTTATGTACCGTGGTGGTGAGGAGCGATTCGGAACAAAGGAGCGAGGAAAATTTTAGGAGTGAAGCCCAAAAGCAGCTCCTGTCACAGCTGTTGTCCCATTGAGCTATATTAATGTTTCCCTACCTATCTCTCTTCTAGACCATGAGCTCATGGAGGTCAGGGACATATTTTGTTTTTCTCTCCTAGTTTTTTAGCGCCTCAGCAGATAGATTGAATGGGAACAAAGCATACATTTACTGAAGTGGTGTCCAGTCTGCATTTCAAAATCACATCTAATCCTAACACTGATGTTGAGTATCCCTTTGATGAAATCCCCAGGTCACTAATATAGGACATATAAGCACTGGGAGGTATAGCCATTCATTATTAAACTCTCAGCATGGCCAGCACTAGATTTTCTCAGTAGCAGTTAAGATCTTACCTGTTGCCCTTTGGGAGTTATCCTTACCATCACCACTATCATCAACATCTCTACCAACACCACTATGAAAATGATAAAGACATTAAGTCTAGAGAAGGCTAATAGTTTCCATTTTTATGTCTCTAAGTTATAACATCTACTGCAAGAAGTTTCCTTCCCCCTCGGCCCTCATGGGGCCTTCAATCCAGGCAACTCAGTGGAGTGTGCTTTTCTCCTTCCCTTCAAGAACTCAGGCTGAAAATCTTGGCACATTCATTCCTGAGGTTGCCTGGTTGCATTCGAACAACTTTGACTCAAAAGAAGATAAAAAAAATCTATTTAGATCTATTTTTGTTTTCCAGACATCCTTCTTCTCTCTACTCCGTAATCCTGAGTTGCATCATTGTTCTTTCCTCACAGGCAGGATGAAAACTCCTTTCAGAGTTCCCTTAAGCATCTTTGATTTCTTCCCCTATCTCCCCATCACCATTCCTGTTCTCTTTTCAAAGCCTCCAGGTGGCAGCCTCTGAGTTGCTCTGCTGCCCTCTGTGCCTCCCCAAACTGAGTATCACTGACAGTAGAGTTGCCCAATGTTCTTCCTCTCCAGAATTTCCTCTGTTTTGACTTCTGGTCTAGGCATTGAATGAACCAGCTGATGCTTCACTTGGCTCTTTCTTCTTTTAAATTAGAAATTATTACTTTTATTTTGCCTGTGTTCATCACGCATGTGAGAAATGGCCAGAGATCAAAACAGAGAGAAAGGACAGCCCTCAAGGAAGGAACAATGATTCAATCCAGTACTACATCAACCCTAGGCAAAGCCATGGACTGCCTCCAGGTCACATCACTCTCAGTCACTGAGCTCGAGGGTGGGTTCAAATCACAGCCTGCACAGGCATCAGAACACGCACTCCTTGGTTTCTCACATGATCTGGCACAGTAAATTGCCCTCTGCCGCCTGCAAGCTTGTTGCTCTTCAGCTTCTTTATCACTTATTACAACCTTCTTCCCACACAGGCTGTAAGATCCTTCTTGCTTTTACAAACACTGCACTTGTCTTTCGAAAGACCATAATTTAAAGCATTTGGGGAAGAATATCTTAGAGTGTTGTTATAAGAATTATAGGATAAAAGAGATTATCTTAATTATGTCACTCAACATGATGCAAGACCCATACAGAGCAAATGTATTTTCAATCCCTTGTTGCTGGAGAAAAGCTCGCAAAACATGTAATACATTTTAGCAACACATACACATTCTTATCATCTCAAATTTCATTAACAGAATATAAAAACCATATGCTGAATCAATAATACGTTGTCTTGAAGGAATAATCCCACTTATACTGCAATGATATGGCAGACCATGGTAGTACAACTGGCTTGATTTCACAGAGTCCAGAGGATTCTCTCTTTTTTTATGATGATACTAAAAATTTTGCTTCAATCAATTATTCCTTTAGATTAAGACACTGATCTCTTTGTACGGAAAAATCTCTAAGCAAGCATCAGGCATTTTCATTTAAGTGGGAACCTGGGAGCAGGATTTAATAGAACACACAAGAAAAAGACACAAAAGAATGAGAGGGAAGGGTAATGCGAGAAGACAGGGGCTGGAGGGAAACCCCACCCTGGAAGGATCGGAAGATGGCCTTAGCAGAGATGAGCATCAGCTTCTGCTCAACTTTGGAGTGGGCACTGTGAAAGTGGTAGTGCTCTTTTAAAATAGGTAGCAATGGGCTCAGAGCCAGTAGCACAGTGGTTAAGGTGCTGGCCACATACACTGCAGCTGGTGGGTTCAAGCCCGGCCTGGGCCTGCTGAACGATGATGACAACTACAGCCAACAAAAAAGATAGCTGGGTGTTGTGGCAGGCACGTGCAGTCCCAGCTACTTGGGAGGCTGAGGCAAGCAAATTGCTTAAGCCCAAGAGTCAGAGGTTGCTGTGAGCTATGATGCTACAGCACTCTACTGTGGGCAACACAGTGAGACTTTCTCAAAAATAAAAATACATAGCAATGGTTTTAGAGCAAGTAATCTAATCTGGAAGTTTATTTTACAAAAACCTACAAGTATTGATAAAATACAGGTGAATTTTGACATAAACTATTTCAGTACAACACATGCCACAAACCTAAGACACATACAATGTAGTATTTCTATCCGCCAAAAAGATTAGTATCCAGTTTATATAAAGAACCCTACAAATTAGTAAGAAAAAAGACAAATGACCCAGTAGAAAACTTGAAAAAGAAACAAGAAAACCAATAGTAGGGAAAAATCAAGGAGCTAATGACATTACAGAATATTCCCTACTAAGCCTGAAAAAATGGAAAGATGACAACACCAGTTTGCAGAAAAATGCCTATTAAAATAAAAAAATGAGGTGTTATTTCACACACATCAGATTGGCAATACATAAAAAAATCTGTTTATGTCAAGTATAGGTAAGGCTATTGAAAAATGTAGGGAGGATGAGAAAGATAAGTTATTACATTTATTTTGGAGAGTGGTCTAGCCCTCTCTAGTTAAAGATGGAGTTGCCTAAATCATTTGGTACAATAATGCCACAGTGAGGTATATATCCCCTTTGAGCAAGGGTCAGCAAATTATGCCCCATGGGATGAATAAATCAGGCCTAGTGAATGTTTTTAGTGTGGCTCATGAGCTAGAAATGCTTCTTTTAACATTTTTAAACACCTGAAAATATCAAAAGAACAATAATGGTATAAAATTCAAATGTCAGCATTTGTAAGTACAATTTCATGGACACACAGCCATGATTATTGTTTACATATTTGAATGGTTCTTTACATGCTGCAACTGCAGGATTCAGTGGTAGTTGTGACAGTGGCCATCCAGTCTGCAAAGGTGAAAATATTTTCTGCCTGGTCCTTTACAAAAAAAGTTTACAGACTCTGGCCCTGGAGAAACTCTCATACCTGTATACAAGGAGTATGTATAAGCATGTTCACTGCAATTTTGTTTGTATTAAAAGAAACTGAAAGCAACACAAATGTTCATTAAGAAGTGACTGCAAAAATAAACTCTAGTATATTTATATAATGAACTAAGACAGTTATAAAAACAGAATTACAGTATTGACTGGATAAACCTCAAACTCAAAGTTGAATGGGGGAAAAAGTATAAGGTATGTTGCAAAAAGACACTATAGGAAATTACTGATATACATTCTGAGAAATACCTTAAGTGATACAGTACATGGTACATGAATATATGCATAGACTATGAAGTATGAAAATATGAATAGGGAAAATACACACCCTCAAGATGCCATTATTTCTGCAGAAGAGGAGAGGAGAACAGGATGAGGACCTTCAGATGTATCTATAATGTTCTATTGCTTTAAACAGAAATACTTGTTAGGAAGTAAAAAAGAAACTTCATTTAATATGTTTATATGTGTTTTTTTGCAATGTTCTCTATATATTTGAAATGCATGAAAGTTTTTCACAATAAAAAATATTCCAGAATTACAAAATCACTCCAGTATCTCTTATTCAGCTGGCCACCACCTTTTCTGCAAATGCCCTTTGAATTATGTAATACTTGGGGAAAGAAATCAGGCAGGAGGTTTGGCTAGTGTCACCCTGCATTGTTGGGTGCTAGGAAGTGCACGCAACCGGGCATGATTAATTATACAGTCCATAAAGCTGTGTTAGTTGACTATACACCTAATTACAGAGAGCACTATAGGGTATGGGTGACAAAATAATTGCTGTAGCTCAAGAAAAACGCTTTCTGAATTTTAGAACAGAGATGGAAATGGGAAAGAACACAGTAGCAATATATCACATGTGGAGTAAGAGTTCTCAATCTTCGCTTAATAAAGAGTGTACATTTTCCAGATACAATGAATTAAAAACAGCTTCATTTCCAACAGCAACATCAAGAAAAGAAATGGAAATGTGCTGTTCCCAGCTATATAATGAGAGGGATATTGCTATACAGCATGATTAAATACCAAAGAGAGTGATGTCAGATGTGGTAGGGAACTTACACCATGTAGCAAAATGTTTGAGGTTTCCTGGTGCCAGAAAGCATTCACAAAAACTCACTTCGTTAAATTATAACTCATTGCTGGGTTACATCCTGTTTGACCAATCCTGGTCATTTCTTTCGCTAGTAAAGATGGAAGTAGAACATTGGGAAATTTTTGACCACCCTCTAAAGGCAGAAAAAGGACATGCAGTAGACAGGGGTGGCCTGTCAGGCTATATCACCCTCACCATTGTGTCTGTTTGCCTTCACTCATAAGGAGACAGGCAGAAGCAGAGATTACGCACATAAGGGCAAAAGTCTTACAGTCCCACAACCTGGATTTCATCATCAGCTTGGTATCTGTGCAACCCTAGGTAAGCTCCTTGTCTCTTGGAGGCCAAATTCGGGAAACTGTAAACTAATAAGAGTAAATATCTATCTCTAGATTGTTGAATTTTTTAAAAGAAAATTTGTGCCAAAAATGCTTTATAAAGGGTTAAGTTCTGCAAAGTTATTAGCTGTTCTACCAGATGTTTTGATTTGTGTAATGTGCAACTTAGTGAGACCGTTTCTGCTGATCTGTGCAGTAAATGCTGTTGTGCATGTAATTTACAAATGGGAAGGAAAGGGGGAGGTGGAGAAAAGCCTGTAGGAGGACGGGGGAGAAAGGAGGAAAAAGAAACGGGGGAAGAAGGGAAAGGGAAGAGGGAAGGGGGCAAAAAGGGAGGGAGGGGGAAGAGGGGGAAAGGGAGAAGGAAAGAGGGATGGGGAGAGGAGAGGAGAGAGAAAGAGGAAGAAGGGGAGAGAGTGAGGGGGAAAGGGGGAGAGGGGAAGCTGGTCTACCACTCCCAAAGGAAGATCTTGAGCAGGACTAATCAGTAGTCACAGATCCATTCTATTAGCACTATTATGCACTCTTGGCAAGTAACTAAATCATCTTTTTTTTTTTTTTTATTAAGTCATAAACACATAGATCATGTATACATTAATGCATTTATGGGGTACAAGTGCTGATTTTGCATACAATTTGGAATACTTATATCAAACTAGTTAATATATCCTTCACCTCATTTACTTAATTATTGTGTTAAAACATTTATACTCTATACTTAATAGATTAGAAATGTACCCTTGTAATATACACCATAGATATAGTCCTGCCATTTCATCTTGGTATTGCCATCTGCAACATGTGGCTGATCTAATGAGTCTTTCTTAAATGCTGTGAAGTAATTTTCTAAGACAAAAACTTGACTCTTCAAAATAAGTTCGAAGGGCATATTTGCCTTGAAAAGCTCTTAATGCTCAATGTAGCCAGTGAGTTGCTATGATAAATACAGTGACATGCAGTGCAAATGTCCAAGAGCTTGAAGACTTAACACTTTAAAGGATTTACTTCACCTGGAGCTCATCTATGACAAGGCCGGTTCATTATGCTGACAATATCAGTTCCACTATTTATACAGAGGGTGCCCAAAAATGTATACACACTTTAAGAAAGGAAAAAAAAAACTGTATTAAAATTGTCATATGCAAGTCATGTTTGACTTCAGCAATTACAAGAGACAATAAGATACAATATGTAAGATAACAAGTGTTATCAGTATACATTGAGTATTATGATTTTAATATAGTATTTCCTTTCTTAAAATGTGTATGCACTTTTGGCACCCTCTGTGTGTGTATACACTTGCACACCCATGCACACACACTTGTCCCAAAGGGCCATCTTTTATATGAGATGATGCTGACACACTGTCACTGGAATCATTTGTGCCCAGAAGTGGGGAGGGCCCTGCATTAAATTAGCCCCCTATGCTCATTCTTCCTCAGCCTTTACTTCTATGGCTGACTTTTGTGGTATAGTCCATGATTGTACTATACTTATGTGAACATACAGGATATTCCCTACTAAGCCTGAAAAAATGGAAAGATGACAACACCAGTTTGCAGAAAAATGCCTATTAAAATAAAAAATTAGGTTATCTTATCTGTTTAGAGTCCACAGAACTACCCTAGATTGGAGTCTTATCTGTTTAGAGTCTACAGAACTACAATAGATTGGAGACTTGAACAATAGCCTCAAGGTAACATTCTAACGAATGACTTAAAATAGCTATAATAATTACCACTCCACTAGATAGTTGTCTGTATATATGGGTTTTCTGTGAAATCCCAGATTTTTAAAAATGTTGTCTTGGTTGTTTTTTTGTTTGTCTGTTTGTTTTTGGTGACATGATCTTGCTCTGTTGCCCCAGGTAGTGTGCAGTGGCATCATCATAGCTCATAGAAACCTCAAATTCCTGGGCTCTAGTGATCCTCCTGCCTAAGGCTTTCAAGTAGCTGGACTACATGGGTGTGCCATTGTACCTGGCTGATTTTTGTTATTTTTGTGTGTGTGCAGGTGGGGTCTTACTTGTTGCCCAGGCTGGTCTCAAACTCTTGGCCTTAAGTTATCCTCCCACCTTGGCCTCCCAAAGTGCTGGAATTGTAGGTGTGAGCCACCACACCCAGAAAAAGTGTTCTATCCTGTTGTCCCCGCTAAACCATGAAATTTCTATTTTTTTCTTTTGTTACATTAAAGCCATATATGTTGAAATGCCTCTCATATTAAGAAGTACCATAAAAAACTTTTGTTAAAATACATGTTGCTGTCAATTGTTTTGAATACATGTGAATTGCCCATTCACCACTTGCAAGCCCAAACTTTCCACCAGACTGCTAGACCCCATCCTTCCTCTGGACCACTCAAGCTCATCACTTTAGTAATTATCTCCTACTTCTCTTTTACCCTCAATTTCCCCTGCTCATATCCCATGTCTCATGTCCAATCCACAAGAAAAATCCCATTGGCAATTCCTCAGGATGATATTCACAGCATGATGACATCTCAGCACCTCTGCTATGGCAATCTGCCTTAACTCTCATTCTCTCTTCTTATACCCTTACCATGTATAGTCTAATCTCCACATAGAAGATAGGGTGATACTTTTAAACTATTAGACATGTTGTCTTCTGAAGCATCCCATAATATTCAAGGTAAAAGTAAAGTTGTAACTGTGGTCCAATGATGTACCTCTGATCTCCCTGCCACCAGTCTTTCCCTCATTTACAGGGCTTCCCTCTGCAAAGATTTCTTTGTATCTTATTGTACTTGCCAAGAATCCTCCTGGTTCAGGGCCCTCGTTCTTAGCTGAAAAAGTGGTGTTGCTCACATCCTCATTTTCAGCATGTTCTACTCAAATGTCACCTTATTGGAGTGGTGTTCCCATCCTTCCTACATAAATAATGCCAACCTAATATTCTTCATCCCATATGCTCTTTATTCTTCTTCAAAGCACAGATGCTAGGGAGAGTATATATTTACTTATTTTGCTTAATTGTTTATTGTCAGTGTATCCCCTCCAGATGTCAGCATCTCAAGGGAAAGGACTTTATTATTTTTTATACATTGTCCGGAATTGAATCTGACATAGACACTCAACAAAAATTTATTAAACATTACACTTTACTCTTAATGAATATTTATAGAGAGTATTCTGTTTTAATAGCA
This sequence comes from Arctocebus calabarensis, assembly GCA_963573935.1. NCBI lineage: Eukaryota > Metazoa > Chordata > Mammalia > Primates > Lorisidae > Arctocebus > Arctocebus calabarensis. The sequence continues at coordinate 1,801 of CAUYON010173663.1, read as the reverse complement.
TTCAATCCATTAATCTACTAAACAATAGGTTGAGCAATTATTGATTGGGAACCAGCTGTGTATCAAGAATTTTGCTAAAAGTCAGAAACCAAAGGAAACAAAGCTCTGAGAGTTCACAGTGAAGAAGGAAAGTTTAAAAAATGAGCAGAGAAGTTGCATAGATTAATTAAAACACACTGTATCATAGGGTATTTGTTCTTCAACAGTAAGAAAGCAGAGGGAGGAGAAGGGTTTGAGTATAAGGAGATCCCAACACAGTCTGGTTGGCAATAGGACTGTTGTGTTCCCCAAGTGGTGGTTTCCTTCCTCCCTCTATATTTTTCCAGAAAACAATTAAAAAAAAAAAAAAACGAGCTTGTTACTATAACCAGAAATAAAAGGTACTTTGCATTTTGAAATAAAAAGTTGTCACTGACTTAGTTTCCTATTGCTGCTAAAACAAATTATTACAGACTTAATGTCTTAAAGCAACAGTATTTTCTTTTTTTTAATTTTTATTAAATCATAACTGTGTACATTGGTTCAATCATGGGGCACAATGTGCTGACTTTATATACAATCTGAAATAATTTCATTGAACTATTTAACATAGCCTTCATGGCCTTTTAATCACTATATGAAAACATTAATATTCTACATTTAGTAATTTTCACTTGTAAGATGCACCGTAAATGTGATCCCACCAATCACCCTCCCGCCACCCATCCTCCCCCCTCCCCTCCCCTCCTTTGCCCCTTTCCCCATTTCTTGTGCTATAACTGGATTTTAGCCTTCATATGAAAGCTATAGATTAGCTTCAGAGTAGGGCTGAGTACATTGGATACTTTTTCTTCCATTCTTGAGATAATTTGCTCAGAAGAATATGTTCCAGCTCTATCCATGTAAACATGTAGGAGGTAAAGTCTCCATCTTTCTTTAAGACTGCGTAATATTCCATGGTTATCATGTACCACAATTTATTAATCCATTTGTGGGTCGATGGGCACTTGGGCTTCTTCCACAGCAATTATGAATTAGGCTGCAATAAAAATTCTGGTACAGATATCTTTATTGTGATGTGATTTTTGGTCTTCTGGATATATACCTAGTAAAGGAATTATAGGATTGAATGGCAGATCTATTTTTAGATCTCTGAGTCTTCTCCAAACATCCTTCCAAAAGGAATATATTAGTTTGCATTCCCACCAGCAACGTAGAAGTGTTCCCTTTTCTCCACATCGACGCCAGCATCTCTGGTTTTGGAATTTTGTTATGTGGGCTAATCTTACTGGAGTTAGATGATATCTCAAGGTAGTTTTGATTTGCATTTCTCTGATTATTAAGGATGATGAGCATTTTTTTCATGTGCTTGTAGGCCGTGCACCTGACTTCTTTAGAGAAGTTTCTCTTCAAGTCCTTTTCCCATCCTGAGATGGGATCACTTGTTCTTTTCTTGCTAATACGTTTGAGTTCTCTGTGGATTCTGGTTATTAAACCTTTGTCGGAGGTATTACCTGCAAATATTTTCTCCCAGTCTGAGGGCTGTCTGCCTGCTACACTTACCGTGTTCTTAGCAGTGCAGAAGCTTTTTCATTTGATCAGGTCCCAGTAGTGTATTTTTGATACTGCTTCAATTGCCTGGGGAGTCCTCCTCATAAAAAATTCACCCAGGATGATTCCTTCGAGACTTTTCCCTGCACTTTCTTCTAGTATTTTTATACTTGCATGTCTTACGTTTAAATCTTTGATCCAGTGAGAGTCTATCTTAGTTAATGGTGAAAGGTGTGGGTCCAGTTTCAGTCTTCTACAGATCACCAGCCAG
>CAUYON010173658.1:0-69416 GCA_963573935.1 Arctocebus calabarensis | reverse complement strand
ATTTTATTGAATCATAATTATGTACATTGGTGCAATCACAGGGCACGATTCATATACATTCAGAAATATTTTGATCATACTGTTACAGATATCCTTCATGGCATTTCCTTGATCACTATATAAAGACATTAATACTCTATTAAAGGTAGAAAAGTGTTTTTAAAGAAATAATAGAAAATACTTTCAGAGTTGAAGAGACGTGTCTTTAAGGTAAAACCTTTACAAAATGCTGAGCAAGATAAATTTTATAAATAAGTGCATCATTATCCAAATGTATCATCATGACATTTCTGAGCACAGCAATAAAGAAAATACCCTAAAAACCCATCACTAATTAAAAAAAATACCCAATAAAATGAAAATAAGACATATCAAATTTACCACCAACAGCAAATGTTCAAATGCTGCTGCGTAAGATTTTGCATCTTTGCTGAAAAATCACTTAGGATTTCGATTCCCACACCTCCCTTGCCACTTGGAGTCTGTTCTGCAAACAGCAGGAATGAGTGAGCCTTTGACAATACAAGTCAGGTCTTGTCATTTTATGTTTGAAATCCTCCAGTAGCTTCCCAGCTCATGCAGAAGAAAAGCCAAAACCTTATCATGGCCTTCGGCTACTTTACTGCTTGGACGGCTTTCCAGCTCTGGCCACGCCTACCTCTGGCTGCTCCTTAAACGAGGGAAGCGTGCTCCGGATTCAGAGCCATTGCAACTGTAGCTCCCTCTGTCTTGAAATTCTTTTTCCCAATATCAGATAACCTGCTCCCTCCTGTCCTTATCTTTGCTCCAATGTCCCCAGGTTAGCATGCCTTCCTTAACTGCACTGGGAAAGAACCATGTACATTTACCCTATTTTATTCTTCAGCGTCACACGGCTCACTCACTGACATGCTACAGGCGTGTTTACTCTCATCTTCCCCTACCTAGAACCTAAAATCACATCATCAAGAAATTTACCATTTTGATCACTGCTGTATCCCTGCCATATTGCCAGACAGCACAATAGTGCCCTCACTTTCATCCACAGTTTCACTTTCTGTATTCTCAGTTGCCCACAATCAATAGTGATCTGAAAATATAAAATGGAAAATTTCAGAAGTAAACAATTCATAAGTTTTGTACTGCTCACCCTTCTGAGTAGTGTGATGAAATCTCAAGCTGTCCGGCCCAGGACACAAATTCTCTCCTTGTCTGGTGTAACCACACTGCACACGCTACCTGCCCGTCAGTCACTCAGTAGCCCTCTAGGTTACCAGATCAACTATGACAGTATCACAGGACGTGGGTTCCAGTAACTCTTATTGCACTTAATATTAGCCCCAAAGCACAGTAATAGTGATTCTGGCAGTTCAAATAGGCAGGAGGAAAAAAGTCATAAAGTGCTTCCTGTAAGTGAAAAGTTGAAATTTCTTAACTCAGTAAGAAAAAAATTGTACACTGAAATTCTAAGATCTATGGTAAGAACAAATTTTCTATCTGTGTGCTTGTGAAGAAAAAGAAATGTAAGAAATGTATGCATCGTATATATGGTTTGGTACTATCCTCAATTTCAAGCATTCACTAGAGGTCTTGGGATGCATCTTCTATGGTAAAGGGATACCATATGTATTCAATAAAAGTCTGTTGAATAATCAACTGAGACCCTGGTTCATATCTCTTCTCTCTGAGAACTAGGATTTAGAATCTCTACCCATCTCTGGGTGGCAGGGAGAAAGAACGTGACACCTTACCCACTGGCTTGTAAGATCTTTCACTTACTGAGAGCAGCCATATTGCCACGACAGTCTCAAGTTAGGGAAATGCCATTCTACCATGTAACCAGAAAAACTGCAATGTTAAGAATGAGTCTAATTTATTCGATATAGACCTAAAAATATAATAGTTAAAAGTAAAATGGAAGGTAGTGGCCTCAAAGAAGAATGTCCATAAAAAGAAGCACATGATGCATTCCAAGAAATAAATGAAAAGAGTAAGAACATGAATCATATTAGAATGATTAGAAAATCATGTGTCTTTTCTCCTAATGAGAAAAAAAGAAAAGCAATAGAAACTCTAGGGAAATAGTTAAAAATTAAACAAAAATCCATAACCAGCTATGAATCAAATTAATAAATGTATAAATATTCTCCCTTGAGTGATACCAAAAATCGATAAGTGAGAATCCTTAAGATGGAAATGTAATCATAGTCTACAACTTGACTATACTGTGAACAAAATTTACACGGCTAATAAAAAAGTTAGTTTATTGTTTTTCAACTTGGAATGTGATTCTATAAATAAAGCATAAAAGATTAGATTTGGATTACAGAACTAAGTATAAATATTATCAACCTACACACCGTAAAATGTCATGTCACTTGGGTAGAAAGAGGAAAAGAGAAGATAAAGGGTGGGCAAGTAAACTGAGCCCTCACCTTTAAAACAGAAAAAATTAGTAAAAATACTCATTTCATAAAGATACAGCAGTAAGAATATTTGAGCAATATGATGATAAATAATTACAGAAAATACTAAAATGTTTAAAACCATTTTCCCTAAGGAGTTCGCAGTGAGAACGTTAGGCCTGGTGGTGAGTAAACAGGTGGCAAGGAAATGGCTAAGGGTAGAAAGTTGGAACCGAATTGCAGCTAGGAACTATTCTCTAGTAAAAACAGACATTAGTAAAAAGTTCCTAGTGACCTGTAATTGATCTAGGGTTCATTACCATCTGATTAAACCTGTGATGTAATTGCTTATATAACCCCCAACCTGTCAATCACCCCAAAGGCAGGAAACAACAACCAATCTTTCCAGGAGAAAGGTGCGACAAACCAGTAAAAGGCCACAGTTCAGACTCTAGGACTTTCTCTACTTGTGGAGATTGACCCATTCCTCTCTCTCTGGAACATAACTTTCATTTTGCGTCATTTCCTTCTTTACTTTCATGCCTTCTTTTACGTGATAAAGTGTGTAAAATTCCTGTATGTCCGTGGTCCCTCCTTCCTTGACTCCACTGTGTACCACTTCTCATTCGTTAGATCAAGAGATCAAAACGATGACAAGTATTGGCCAAGGCACACACAGAAAGGACAACAATGCAGGCAGCCAGGCACTCCCTGCCGGCGGGGCTGAGTCAGGGTGCCATCCGGGCTTTGGTCCTTGAGAAGAATTCTCCCCTCCACCAGGAGTTGGTTCGCTTGAGAAAGAAGCTGGGCAAATTCAAGAACACAACTGCCAAGTATGAGGCCAGTAGGATGGCATTTTTGTGGGCTGGCTTTTGCACAGATGGAGTTTGTTTCCTGCCTGATGGTACCACACCCAAACCAACCTTTCTGACATCAGCACTTCACCAGAGGCATAAACACAAGTAACTCCCATCCTGGTGTTCACCTGTGCGTGTGTGCGGTGGGGTGGTGTTAGTGGCGTATGCATGCCTGCGTGTCCCTTCGCACTTACAATTTTAAGATAGCCCTGACATCATCTTTTAGTTCCAGAAAAGAAAGGTGTCTTGGTTTTGCTTGACTTTGGTAGTGTTGCTTCACGTTTGAGCTTAGCTACTCTTCACAATGCCCTGCCTGGATTCCCAAAGAAGGGCCCTGGTAAAATAGTGGATCTCAATTTTTAAGAGTACAGGCACCTGTTTCTGTTTAATCTGTAAGTTACCATGCTAATGAAGTATGCAAAATATACCGCAGCTCTATTCTTTTATAGGTGACTTTCATCCTAGTTTCCGTTTTGGTGATAATTGTCTTCAAATTTAAAGTGCTATTTATTAGATCCCGTATTTACTTAGTGCTATCTGATAAGTTTCCTTTTTAAATTCTACAAACCCCAGATAAGTAAAGTACTACAATAGAACACAGAGTGTGTTTTGCACTGTCTGTACCTAAAGTAATAATTAATAATCCTATTGTACACTGGAGCATGCTGCCTGGGTATTACTACTGGATGTAGGATATTTCCCCTATCTAAGAATTTCTCTTTTATGAAACAAAAATTAAAGTAATACATTTAAGCATGACCAGAATATTCTAGGAAAAGGAAGCAGAGGTCAATAGGAGGTTTAAGAATGAGGAGGTAATATGTCACCTTGGACCAGCCTTGATGTTTCATTTTGTTGCCCAAATACTCTCACACTACATCCCACACTCACTTTTCCAGGTAACCCTTTCCATATTCTTCTAATATTAAAAACAATTTAATTACCTAAGATTCAGTTTTCTCATTTTTGTGACATATATATTTTTGTAAGTTATATTTTCCTTTAGGAAAAAGGCAGTTAATTAAATCCATATTTTGTTAGACTCTCTTCTAATGGTGTCATTTTTGAACCCTGTTAAATTAATGATCCTGGGGCTTAGAGTTCTTTTTCTCTGGTTGATTTTGAACATATTACTTGTATGCACTTTCATAAAGTGGACTTCTGAAAAATGAATGTAAAAGACACTGGCGTATCTCAGAAGGGAACGGCATTGTCACAAACTAGTTGCTACAATCAATTTAAATGTTTACGATAGATGGAAAGATGAGATTATTAAATTGTTTCAGGTTTAAACAGAGTAATTATTTTCTAAAAAAAGACATAGAAAGAAAAAACTTAAAAAATGCAACTCACTGGCTGACTTTATCTGGCATTTTTTTTCAGTGCTTCTAATGACAATGCAATTTCTATTACCCTTAGCAACACCATTAAATTAGGCCTGATATCTTGAAATAAAGTTTTCTTAAATGATGGAGAACAACTGTTTATTATTGAATATGACATTTTTAAGCAATGCAATCATAATTGTCATTATAAGCAATAATTTATAATCAAAAATTAATAAATTAATGCTAAAATTTGACCTCAGAAAGATATAGAGTGATAGATATTAGAGTCTGGGAAGAGTATGGGGTGGTGATAAAGAGAAGTTGGTCAATAAGCAAAAGTTTTGTAGTTTGACAACAACTTAGAGTGACTATAGCTAACAACAATGTATTATACATTTCACAATAGTGAGAAGAGAGAAGTGGAATTGTTTCAACACAGAAAGCTGATTTTCCAAGTTATGGACACCTTAAATACCAGGACCCCAGTGATTACACATTCTCTACATCTAACAAAACTTCACAGGTATCCCATAAATATATAAATTATCTATAAGTAAAAACGTTTTTAAAATGAAAATTAATGAAATATTTTAATTTAGTCTAATGCTATTGCTGCAACAGAAGCAATAATCCCAGATCTTGAAAAGTTATATTTATCAAAGAAAATATTACACGAAAGTATGACTGCTTTAGACATTGTGAAATATTTTTTAAATGACTCCCGTAATTAGTTATTGTACATGTGGAATTCACCAGTGGTTAGTCTCCTTTTAAGATACTGACAATTGTGATTAGGCATTTGGTGAGTTTAAGAATTTTTCTCTGGAGCTTTTTCAAGTTAGATATGTGAATAATGAATTACCTATGTGACTTAAAATGTCAATATTTTTTTTCTCAGCAATAATGCTTTAGATAATCTCTTGGGATTTTTATAAATCTCTATCCTACTTTTGAAATGTATAAGAGTTCCACAGTACATAGACCACTGGGAATTTCCCATAGGTAAGGAATCCTCAGAAAAGACACAGTTCCTACCAGGAATTTGCGCAAATTTTCCTCTGGTGTGTAATGACCTCTGGACCATCTCTGGGTAATGCTTTGTTCCCCTTATTAGTCACATTGTATCTTGGGAATGCCATTTTAATCAATAAAACTAATTGAAGGCTCATCTCATTGCAATGTAATAAATCACAATGGAAAAGGTGTCCCAAAAGTTGCTCCTAAATTTGCCCATACATAGGGAAACTGGGGAGTTGTAGCTAAATGGACTTTTATTTACAAAATTTTACATAACATTTTTATGCTTTGGTCACATCTTTGTAAAATTTTGTAAAGAATATTTTGTAAATAAGGGTATATTTAGCTACAATTTCCCAGTTTCCCTATGTATGATGATTTTCGGGGAGACTTTTAGGACACATTGTAAAAGAAAATTGTGTCCTCGTCCTTAAGGAGATTATTGTAGAGGTTGTACAGGGTATGTACTCAATGTCTCAAGAAGATGCTCTAGAACTTTGAATAAGAGTGGAACTTTGAAACAGGATGCTTATAAAAAATTGTTAAATCAATTTTTATCTCTTTGAGGACTTTGCCTATAGAAAAACACTTCTCAAATTTAACTGTTCATCAAAATAACCTATAAAGGATTTTGGTGTTCCCAAGAATTTCCAGGTCTTACCTCCCCAGATTTTTATTAGATAATTCCCTAAGCAATTATGATAATTAGCTGGGCCTGAGAACCAACCACTGCTGGAGAGAATTTGAACATGAACAGAAAAACTTGTTTGACCAGAAATAAAAAATAACCCTCTGAAGTTCAACACACTCTGTACTTAATAGAGGTAAAAACCAAGTCCTCATATTTGCAAATCAGTATGTCAAAAGAAGGTAAATTTTCTGGATCCTCTTTCACTTATGAACATGAAATTAAGTGTCTCTTATTTAAAAGTTAATTTCTTCGCCATGATCATCTTGTTACTTTCTATTAAGATTCTTTTCATAATTTTATGTAAATATATACAAATACCCCTTCCTTAGGATTTCCAGAAGACTGATGCTGGTTCCACATAGGAGGTAGATTCAGTTTTAAGTGAATTAGAAAATATTAAAACATATATTAATTGATTTTTTAATATAGATTAAGATTTTATTAGATTTAAAAATGAAACTATATGTCATCAATGATACTTTTAGCAAACGGCTATTTTGAATGCATTTGTTGCTAATAATAAAAATTTAAGCCCTTAATTATCTAACCCCAAACAACTGAGGACTGCCATAGAAAAGGAAGGAAGAGACAGAAAAAAAGTGCAGAAAATAGAAAGGAAAAAATCTAAAGAGGAAAGAAAGAGACATTGCAAAAGATCTCTTGCCACTCTATGTTACAGTGGTGTGGTGGTTTGAGATAGTTGCCAAAACAATTATAAAGAATGAATCAAGTTTTAGAAAGAAAAAACAAAAGAAAGAAAGAAAGCTTATTACCAACTTGCACAGCAAGCCAAGCCCATCTTAGTGACTATAGGCTCTGTGGAAAGAGTAGTTTGGGGTTTTATACACAACTCTGAGAAGTATCAGCTGCTTCTTGTAAGTCTCTCAGGGTCTTAATTAACTCCATTTTCAAAAAAACCCTTTTGCAAAATCATAATCACTTCATTCCCATAATAAGTAAGCCTACTCCAAACCAATCCAAAAGAGTCTAACTATTCGTCATCCCCCCTACATACATCTAGCTAACTGCCTAACAATTAGGGATTGCTAAAACAGAAGTAAAGCCAATTTAAATCCAGAAAACACTAGCATCTATTTTGCACTAATGTTAATGTCTCTAATTTTAAATGGTATATAAAAAAGCTCCCCCCATTGACATGAGGTGTTCTTCTATGGTGCACACAGGTCACTGGTAATAAGATGGGAAGGCTCCCGCAGAGGCTGTTGTATGTATCATAAGATACCGACCTCTCTCTCAGACCCTCAGGTTTAATATTCATTCTTTTCCCCAACAGTTGAGCTTCTTCAGCAGACAGCTTAGAGAAACAGATACTATGTTCTTTAAAACCTCTTCCAATTGACCATGACATACTAAATTTCACCTTGGTTTTCCTCTTTAAATACTGGCCTTTTTAGTAAATATGTATATGTACACAAATAATTGTGGAATGCCCAATCAGAATAAATCTTTAAGTTAACATTAGGTAAGGGACAGGTGCATTTTATTCCCTACCATCATAGATTTATATGTACATAATATGGTAAGATATCATAGATGAAACTCTAAAAACATAAAATAGATGCATAAAACATAAGCCCAAATTATTTGGCATTTGATTCAGTAGACATGAAGCTCTGTCAAGATGCTCTAAAATTTCTACCCACCAATTTCAACTTCTGTACTTGCCCCATGACAGACCAGCTACTCTGCAAAATACACTCTGACTGGATTTAAAACCAGTAAGTTTTCAAAATGCTTGTTGGGATTATCAAAGAAGTGTTACAAATTCAAATTTCACATTAAACAGTAATAAAAGGGGATATTTAACTTGGAATCTTATTCAATCTCATCCAAACATATTTTATCTCCCAATAAGTAAGTAAATGAGTAAGTATGAAGCCTCCATATGTGTGCACCATAACCATCCATTTGGGACCAAATTGGATTCCTTTACCTTTGAATTCTGTTGCTTTTTACCCTCCATTTCTCTCACATCTCACTTTCACTGTTTCAATGTTTGAATATTTGTTTTATTTATCCCCTACCCCACAGAGACAGGGTTTTGCTATGTTTGTTGCCCAGACTGGCCTTAGTCTTCTAGACTCAGAAGATCTTCCCACATAGCTGGGCCTACAGCCACACCACTGCTTTTGTTGTTGTTGTTGTTGTTAATACCCTGTATTATTTATAGACTATTTTCTGTCATTGTTAGTGCAATCATTAAGATAGTTTTTGATTATACAATTGTTGACTTCTGGGGACACAACTCTTCTTAAGAAACTACTGGTATTTATATTTATATATATCTACAATAATAGTATAAAAAGAATCTTACTAGACAGTAACAAGGTAATCAAGGAAGGAAAATTAGTTAACAAGAGGGAGTAATCAGCACTTTTCTAGGAGGTGAGGCAATGCCAGAGTAACTTCTTTGGTAATCTAAAGACTCTGTATCATTGCTTTTCATACTTCCATTTCTTGGCATAACCAACTTTCCTTTTGGAAGCAATAGTTCCTGGCTGAGATTCAGGCTGAAAAAAATGCTTTTTTCCATTTCCCAGTTTAGTTTAACATAAACTCAATGTTGGTTCTTGTTGGACCTCGCTTGGCACCCTGTGGTGCACCCAGGGTGGCCCAGGGAGTGCTCTGGTTTAATGACATCATGCCCGGTATTAGAAAATTACAGATGAAATAAATGGAAGGAGGAAATTAGAGAAAATGAACAAGAAACGCTGAGAGTACATATACTTAAAATATCTGAAAGATGCCTACATGGAAACATCTTGAAATTGAAATCTTTTATTCATACATCCAAGCCACCCCTGGATTTTGCTTTATATATTGCTTTATGTATTTACATATGCCCTGCCCGGTAAGACTTTTTTAACATTCTTATTTGTTTAATATACTTTTTCCTGCTATAGCTCATCAAAGTCTAATCAGTGTTTAGTACAGAGCACACTTCTAGAAACACATTTATCTTTCTTCCATGTGTTAGCTTAGCTGGCCCTTTTGGGCAAGCCCCTTTTGGAGTGCCTGTACTCCTGACCCTGCTCTCACAATAACTGCTGAGCTGGGCTGCGCACTAAAGCCATCTCTAATGACATTGACTCACAGTAGTTGCTTTTCTAGTCCCTACTTGGCCTCCACAGAAGGAGGGTGTGATTACAGTAGGAAGTGTCACGTGGGTGTAATTCAATCAGAATCTGGCATGTCCCCGTGATGCTGGCAGTCGGTGCATGGACTCCGTCAGCCTTCCAAATCCCTTACTCCACTCAGACCCGCAGTGTTTATGGTCCCTCTTGAGATCCACTTGGCAGCTGCAGGCGAAGCACCAAGCTGTGAAATGTGCACGGCCAGCAGCAGCAACTGTGCCTGTCTGGCACAGAGAGTGGACATTTTCTTCTCAGGATTTTGCCTCGCTCTATGAATGCTCTTATTTTATTCTGCGAGTTGGAGTGAGGAAGATGGACTAGGGAAGGGAACAATGAAAGTGCTCCATCTACCACCAAGCCTAGAGCTCAGAGGTGGTATTGTGTGAAAATTTTATTACATTTTCTAACAACTGTGATGGCTTTTCTTTTTTTCTTTTTTTTTTTTTTTTTTTTTTTGCAGTTTTTGGCTGCGGCTGGGTTTGAACCTGCCACCTCCGGCATATGGGGCCAGTGCCCCACTCCTTTGAGCCATAGGCACCACCCAAGGGTCATAACACATTTTATAAATTATATTCCCTACATTCACTTTCTTGACCTCCCTTTGCTCTTATCAATGTAAAAGAATCCAAGCTCTGTAAAATAATTTAAAGAACTTAATTCTGAGCTGAATATGTGCAACCACAGCTTTGAGCAAATGGTCCTGCCAAGAGAGAATCCATTCAATTGGCTGGGGGCAGGTGTTAACATTTTATTTCACACTTTTTCATTGTTATGCTCCTGGATTACTGATAGTTGTTTATTTTGCCTTCAGTGTTTGACAGATTTACACATATATTTCTGCTATAGCATCAAGATATTAATGCATAAGGAAAAAATGTTTAAATTTTTTAATGACATATATTATTTATCTAAATGTCATAATTGAGTCATGGTCTATCCACTGTAAGAGTGTTTCTATATGTCACCCTCTAGGAAACAACAGCAACTAGAAGACCTGAAGCCCAAGAAATAAGCCAAGAAAGTGACTCAGATCTTTTACCTTATTTCCCCAAACCACTCATCAATGTGCCCTTCCAACTCCAGCCACTCATCTCCATTCCACTACCTGACATCCTCATTCTCTCTCCCAAATTTCTGCTATGCATTCTAACTTTGGTCTCCCTAACTCAATTCAGCTCTTACAGTATGAAAAGCCAATTTACTCCTATTACCTTTGCTCTTTATCGTGTTTATCCATAATAGCCTATTCAGAGTCCATGCCTAGTAACTTTGTGAAATCTTCCATGAATGCTCTTCAAGGTGTGTTACTAATCCTCTATAAGCATCGGTGTACTGGGTAGCGTTTCAAAAACCTTTGTTTAATATTGATCAGGGGAAGGATTTGCAATAGAAAGGACTGGATTCTGGGATCCTTGGTTCTACCAGTAACATAAGGTACAGAACCTCAGATACATCTCCTATCTGCCCTCATACTCTTTTTACTGAGCTAGGCAAGACAGCTGCTATTTTCTTGGAATGTTGTGAGGCACAGACTTGAATGAAAGTTGCAAATTCTACCAAGTTCCACACAGTACACGTTACCCATATTCTGATCCTATAGACTTAACCTGGGTATCTGTTGGATTGCTTTGGGAGGCTAATTATCAGGAAGCTATCTCCCATCCCTTTAACTTACATTGATATATACCCACTTACCCTTTGTCATGGTTCACTGTTTTTCTCCTTCCTCCCACCAAGGTTCTGCCCTAAACATAAGAGAGGAGCTAACAGAAGCCCAATTATAGTGAAGGAAGCATCCTGCTGTGTGAGCATAAATTAGGCTCTTCACCAGACATGAAATGCCAAGATGATAATACACTTCCCGGAGACAGGGATCCTCCTTAAAGCAATTTAGTTTGTATGGCAAAGCAGTCCTGATTAAAATAGGCTCAAATAAATCAACTTGGACAGTACTTGTAGATTTGGCCTTTTGAAATCAAGCATTTGCATACTGTATGGAAAAGTGATATTTTATGTTATCAAAGAAAACAGCATTCTCCTTTTATTTGCACAAAAAGATAAGACATATATTATGTTTAGGATATAATAAAGTCATTCTTGAAATATTATTTCAAATATGAAAGTCTGAATACTTGTATTTGTGCATATAATTTATATAAGTATACTGAATTAAGACATAATAAAATTCTTCAAAGAAATTTTAATATTACAATTAATATTTATTATTTACTATGTGTTAAGTCCTAAATTCTTTGCATGTATATTAAATAATTGCTAGTCTGTATTGAGGATGCCAAGACACAGACACAAGGGGTAATTTATTCAAATTAACAAAATTAACAGAATTCAAAACAGGAAAGAAGTTTCTGTTTTTTAATTGTATGTATTTGAGATGTACAACACAATGTTCTGATATACTTGATTTCTAATCTAAGGGTACATCTCTGGAGCCTGTGCTCCACTCTGCTGCATTTGTGTGAAATCCTAAAAACTTACATTCCAATCTTTGTTCCGAAACTACCAAATTTTACCACCTTAAAGAAACTACTTAAACTTTCAATACATCAGTTTATTCACCTCTACAAGTGGAATGATAACAATAAAAGGACCTTTATCAAGAGATTGTGAATCAAAGGGAAAGTATGAAAAACTTCCTAGACTCCACTTAGATGAGCTTAATAAATTATATACTTTGCCTGTTATTCTATCACAAAACCCCCCAAGACAAGAGGAAACAATCTTAAAAGAACCTGAAAGGAATCTTTAAATTACTCCTCCAGAAACCTTCCTTGGTTCCAAGAAGTGTAGATAAGTAGTTTGCTCCAAAACCAACCATAAATACATAAAGTCCCTATGCCAAGCTCTTTGAACACTGTTTCCTATAAGCCCTGCCCTTTGAGTATCATGTATGAACATTCTGCCTTAAGAAAAACTATCTTTAGATTTGATACTCATGGTGATTTTGAGTCCCTCCATCAATGATATTTCTGATTCTATATATTCACAGAAAAGTATGACAATATTTATTAATAAAATGTTAATTTACCTGTAAGAAATAGTAAGGAAAAAAATTCTATTCTTTTTTTTTTTGAGACAGAGTCTTATTATGTCACCCTCGGTAGAATGCCATGACATTACAGCTCACAGCAACCTCAAACTCTTGGGCTTGAGCAAGTCTCTTGTCTCAGCCTCCCAAGCAGCTGGGACTACAGGTGCCCACTACAATGCCTGGCTATTTTTTTGTTGCAGTTGTCATTGTTGTTTAGTTGGCCCGGGCTGGGTTCAAACCCACCAACCGGGGTGTATGACCAGTGCCGTAACCACTGTGCCAGGGATGCTGAGCCAGAAAAAAAATTCTTTGACTGGTTTCATTATAGCATGTTAGCCAAAAAGTTTTTTTGAATTTTTTTCTAAAATGTAATCATTTCTGATAGTGACTGTAGCAAGAGGTAATGGACTGTGACAGCCCTAATCTATTCCTTGTTTCAGTAAAACACCTTTAACATCAACAATTAGTTAAAAGCTTCATCTGTTTTCTATACAATATCTCATTATCTATAATCATCCTCTTATACTTTTCTCATAAGTATACTTTTCTGCTCCTGAAAATTTTCTAACATTTCATAATAAAATTATCTCATGAGAAATAACTTTGTGTTTTAGCAAAACATAGCACAACATTATAACTTAAATCAATTAGCCACATTCTATAAAAGTAGACAGCTGTGTACAGCTAATTAATGAATTAAGTTGTATAGAAATATTATGTTATGAAAATTATGGAAATGAAGCATAAAAGTACATTCAACTACTAATTCATGTAAGTGCTTTAATGAGGAGAAAGCAATGTAACAGGAATCATCAACAGCAATCAGAGGAGCACACCAACGACTTCCAGGTGGAAGGACAAGGCATCACCTTGGTAAAACAGTGAGAAGTCAAATCAAAAGCATCTTATTTGAGGATCTTCACCCAAACTAATACAACCTTTTGGGAAAAAAGTATGGAGAATCCTCAAAGAACTCAAATTAGACTATCCCATTTTTGATTGTGCAATCCCACTACTAGGCATCTACCCAGAAGAAAAATGTCATTTTATCATAAGGGCATTTGCACTAGACTGTTTATCTCAGCTCAGTTTACAATTGACAAGATGTGGAAACAACCTAAATGCCCACCAACCCAGGAATGGATTAACAAGTTGTGGTATATGTATACCATGGAATACCATTCAGCCATTTAAAAAGATGGAGACTTTACATCTTTTGTATTAACCTGAACTGAGTTGGAACACATGCTTCTTAGTAAAGTATCCTAAGACTGGACAAGGAAGATTCGAATGTACTAAATACTAATATGATGCCAGTAGATGATCTATCACACACCTACATAAGAGAAAAACTCAAATCAATTCAAGGTGGGGTGTGGGAATGAGGGAGTGAGGAGAGGGCAGCAGGAGGGATGGAGATGGTGGTGTTCCCACTTAATGGACACAATGTTAGGGGGGATGGCACAGCTCTTGGGGTTGGAACACAATTATAAGAGGGACCTTACCTAGTAACTGAGAACATTGTACCCTATTTCTTTGTACCCTCAATTAAAAAAAGCATCTGATTTACTAAAATGACTTACTAAGATGTTACAAGAAAATTTGAAAATTGGCATGACCTGCCCCCTCAGAACTACCACTCATGTATTTTAGGTCTTATTGAAACTACCACATGAGGGGTTATGCCGAGGTCCAAAGAAAATGAAATACCTGGAAATATACCTAGCAAAGGATGTGAAGTATATCTATAAAGAAAACTATGAAACTAGCAGAAAAGATTAACAAATGGACGAACATACCATGTTCATGTCTAGGAAGAATCAACATTGTTAAAAACGTCCATACTACCCAAAACTATCTACAGATTTAATGCAATCCCCAACCAAAGCACCAACATCATATTTTCAAGAACTTGAAAAAATAGTACTTTGTTTCATATAAAATGAGACAAAAACACAAAAAGCCCCATGCAATTTTCAGAAATAAAACCTAATGTGGAGGTATTATGTAATCAGAACGTCAGATCAGAATGCAAGGATACAGTGATCAAAATAGCATGGTATTGGCACAAAAACAGAGGTATAGATCTATGGAATGGGATAGAGAACTTAGACATGAATCAGTTACATACCTCTGTCTCATCTGGATAAACAATATAAAAATGTCACTGGGGAAAAGAATTCCTATTTAATTAATAGTGATAGGAGAACTGGTTAGCACACATAGAAGTCTGAAACTGGACCTGCACCACTGACAAAAATTGACTTTCACTGGATAAAAGATTTAAACTTAAAACACGAAACAGTAAAAATTCCAGAAGAAAGTGTGGGAAAAACTCTTGACACTACCGTACTGGGAAAAGAATTTATGAAGATCCCTTTGGCAATCGCTGCAACACCAAAAACAAATAAATGAGATGTGATCAAGCTAAAACGCTTCTGCACAACCAAGGGTACAACAACTAAAGCAAATAGACACCTTTCAGATTGGGAGAAGATATTTGCATGATGTGAATGTGACAAAGTACTGATAACTAGAATCTATCAAATTAATCAACAAAAAAAGAGCAAACGATCGCATTTATCAAGGGCAAGAAACTTGAACAGAAACTTCTCTGAAGAAGACAGATGAAGGGACAACAAGCATACGAAAAAAATACTCATTGTTCCTAATCATCAGAGAAATGCAAATCAAAACCACTCTGAGATATCACCTAACCCCAGTGAGAATAGCCCACATCACAAAGTCCTAAAGCTTCAGATGCTGGTGTGGATGTGGAGAGAAGGAAATACTTTTACTTTTCTGGTGGGACTGCAAACTAATACAACCTCTTCGTAAAGAAAAATGGAGGATCCTCAAAGAACTTCCATTTGATCCCACAATCTCATTTCTGGGTATCTACCCAGGAGAAAAAAATAATAATTTCATCATAAGACATTTGCACGAGAATGTTTATGGCAGCTCAATTCAAAATTGCCTAGATGTAGAAAACCCAGGTGCCCATCAACCCAGGTATGGATTAACAAACTGTGGTGTACGTGTACCATGGAATACTAATCAGCTGTAAAAAGGTGGAGACTTCACATTTTTTGTATTAACCTGGATGGAGTTAAAGAACATTCTTCTTAGTAAAGTATCACAGGAATGTAAAAACAAATATCCAATGTACTCAATACTAATATGAAACCAATAGAAAAACAACCACATACCCACATGAGAGAAAAACACAAGTATATTTAAGTGGGGATCAAGGGAAGGATGGAAAAGGGGAAGGGGAGGAGCACAGGGATTGGGAAACTTCCACCTAATGTGTACAAATAAGGGTATGCAGCACACCCCCTGGATAAAGGACTTAACTACAACTTGAATTTTATCTTGCAAACACAATGTAACCTAATCATTTGTATCCTTACATTAATCTGAAAAAAATAAATAAAGAGACATATATTACTATAAAAAGAAATAAAAATGTGTAACCATACTTGAAGTTGGAGCACAAGGTCACAAACAAAGTTGTGTCTTAGCCTATGCCAGGTATCGCCCAGAGCACCGTGGGTGCGAAGCCCAGGCTCTGCATTCCTTTGACTTGAGTATGTGCTCGCCTTTATTAACAACTGCCTTACCATTGTAAAAAGAGAAGTATCTGTCCTCGAAATTTTATAAGAAACACATTCTTCCATCTATTGCCTACAATAATAATCAGACTACACACTACCGATTAGTTAGGTTCATATCCATCAGGAGTGCCTGAATGACTTTTGAGACTGATTCCTACTTTTCATGAAATATCATGGGTCAAAACTTAAAATCTAATGGGGCCAGTTAAAGTTGGACACTTTGCCCAAGTGGAAAATACTCTGTGTAAATGCAGAGCATATCTCATCAACCAAGACATCAGTTGACAAACCTATCTTACTATTACATTTATTTTTCAAACATTAAAAACTTAAATGACTAACAATACATGGCTGTATAAGATCAAAAATAAATCAGTACAAAAGAAACTATTGAAGTCCATAAAGCAAAGTTGGAAGGCTCCTTCTTACCTCATTAGGATTTGTTTTCTTTTTTGAGCCCAGGAGAGTTGCCCTTAATTCCCTGGTGGTCAGAATCAGTCATCAAGATAAACATCATTTTCTGTGGCTGCAAAATTACCAAAGACAACTGAAAAAAATATATACATACATTTTCTTACCAATTATCATATTGATTACTTTTCCTAATGCGTCTTCCACTGATTCCTAAAATAGAAAACATACCCTAAAATAATCATGTCAAAACAGATTTAACACAAAGATTGTCCAAGGATCTCAGGCATTTTAACTGACAATTAGAGACATAAAAAGTCAAAAATATGGTCAATAGATCCTTAGAACAAGAAAATTTTAAAAAACTATTCAAGCCGAAAAAGCCTCTAGAGCTGATGCAAAAAGGAAAACAAAGAGGAGTATTGCAATTTGTGTCTCTAATCCATGTTCAATAATGCGTGCCTTCCTTGAAAATCAGCTCTGCATGTAATTTTTAAATACCTTTTCTCCCATTTTTTTATTTTCTCATGCTGATGTTTACTGACTAATTTCCCCCAGTTGGGAAGGATGATTCCTGTATGCAGCAGTTTGTATGTGACCTGTGTTTGTCCTTATGTGGATAAAAAGAGAGAGAAAAAGCTAGATATGCCAGTGTCCCAGTCACCACTCGAAAACCAACCAATTAGTTGCTACTTGAAAGGTAGTTACATTGCTAGAACCCACATATATTCCTTTTGGAAAGAAGTTTGGAGAACACTCAGGGATATAAAAATTGACCTGCTATTGGATCCTGTAATTCCTCTACTAGGAGTATATTCAAAAGACCAAAAATCACTTTGCAAAAAAGATATTTGCAAAAGATTATTCATTGCAGCTCAATTCATAATAGCCAAATCATAGAAGAAGCCCAAGTGCCCATTGACCCATGAATGGATTAATAAATTGTGGTATATTTATACCATGGAATATTGTGCAGCCTTAAAAAAAGATGGAGCCTTTACCTTTTTTATGTTTACATGGAGGGACCTGGAACATATTCTCCTGAGTAAAATACCTCAAGAATGGAGAAAAAAGTATCTAATGTACTCAGTACTTCTATGAAACATACTTATATTTACTCACACTTTGTTATGAAAGATAGAACACAACTATAGCCCAAGATGAAGGAGAGAAATGGAGTGGGAAGGGAAGGGACGGAGGAGGTTTGTTAGAGGGAGGGTAAGAGGTGGGACCCCACCTATGGAGCATATTGCAAGGGTACAAGTCAAATCTGTCAAGTGTAGAACACAAATGTCTTAACACAATATTCAAGTAAATGAGGCCAAAGCTATGTCGATTGGTTTGATGTAACCACGTTAGATTGTATAAAAGAAAATCAACACATCGTACCACACACATGCATAAATGTATTCATGATCTGTGTATATGTGACTTAATAAAAAAAGAGAGAGAGAGAGTGGCTCAGGGTAAAAAAATAACTTGCTATCCTTAGGATTGTCTTGTCTACAGAATACATTAGATATTTTTAGAGTGTGTAATGACAGTCATAAAATAGTTATCTGTTATAATAATTATTCATATTTAACAGAAATTTTGCTATAGCTTCAAATGGTGGACTCTGTGTGTGCATGCTTTAGACGACAGTGAGGACAGAATAAAAAGATTACACACAGAAAGAACACTAAAAAATCCACATTAGATACCTTTAAATGAGTAATTAAGAGGTGCGATTTATCTGTAGTGAAAGTCATAAATCATAAGCATAACACTGCCTTTATGAGGATCCAAGGAGGACCAGCCTCCTAATTCATTAGGCAGTACCTAGGATTAGATATGGCTTTCCAAATGAAACCCAAACCCTTCACAAAACATTCTTGGTTTCAGATATCACTAGAAACCACCACACTGTAGGAAGGGTCACTCAGAGGTTTCTTGAGGTTCACAGACCTTCAAGCAAACTCAAGATGAATTTTTTCCAAGGATAAATGCCAAGTGTTCAGCTAACCCTAGTTAAGTTTCATATGAACTTTACTGGCATGCCAAAACTGGAGCAATTAATAATCTGACCAAATACTGGGCAAAACTTAGGGGTTTCAACTTAAGTCCCACTATTTTTCATGTCTCAAATTATAAATATCATACAGGTGATACAAAGTTTATTGTAGTCACCCGAAAGCTACCTTATAACGTTTGAATTTTTTATTTGAGATGTAATTGGCAACGTCTTTGTCAACATTTTTAAAAGATCACTAAACATTTCCATCCAGAAAAATGTGTGTTGGCACTCATAAACTAATTAAACATAGTGCATTCTCATTCACTGTTCCAAAATTTATCTCTCCCTGGTATAATATTCTAGACCAAATAAAAAGAGGAGTATTTGGCCCCAGCTGGGTTCAGGCAATTTCCACAAACTCAAACAAATTGCTAAGATGCAATTCCTTAGGCAGGCAGGGGTCTTGTCACAATGTGAGTCTACCCCCTTAGCCCTCAAAATAGCAGCATTCTCTATTGAGTATTAAATCACCAGTTTTTATAACGCTGTTAAAATTCAATGTATATTGATATATCTGTATGAAAGAATACAACTATAAGAAAAAAAATTTATAACAGTAAAGAACAACTTTCCAAATTGAAACTACATGGTTTTTGAGATGGTATTTGGATGGTATTTGGATAACCAATCTACTTTGTTGACATTTTTCAAGAACAATGTGGTATTTAACAGTTACCAAGTACTCTTATCCTATGCCTTTTTAATTTAGGATAAAAATTAGCATGGTCTTATAACAAGAATATTAAGATAAAAAATAAACTTTTTCAGAAGCCTGTCACCATAGCTCAATCACTTGGTTGATTTCTAGTTTCTTTTTCCATTAAACAATTTATATATTTATCATGTATTTTTGCAGGTGTAACCATAATATCCTTATATTTTTGCATGAGTGCAAGCTGTTTTCTGAAGACATTATTTTCTATTTTAAGAATTATTTTTCAGTCCTTACATATTCCGAAATTGATACAAATATGCATTCCACTCGCAAAAAAAATGATTATTTGGAACTATTCAAATTATATTCATTGCTCTTTACATATAGCACCATATAAATACCAGATTATAAAATATAGTACAATGTATTAGAGCCCAGGGGCCTGTGAAATCAAAGAGCTGAGTGTGAGCTACTTTTAGAAATGAAAACATAAAAGATTCTTTGTGTCTATTTGAATTGAGGTCTTCTGACTCTCAGAATAAAACACTTTCCACCACACCGTACCAACTATGTTTATTACTTAGCAGTGGCGAAATGCAAAGGGAAGGAATCACATCATACATGTGGCCGAGTGGCTAACTTTTAACGTGAATGCTATTATGATTTATATATGCATACATTTATATCTCTATGTGTTCCTATTTAGATATAAACATATATATCATTTAAATTATTACACGTGGATTTCTAATTTTCTCCCTTTCACACGTCCATCAAAAGCAAAGAATGTCTTCCCTCTAATAAACAAAACTTATATTCTAAAATTAGATCCAGTGTCTAATGAACAACTCTTATACTTTGATTGCTAGACCCAGATTTCCATAACTGGTACAAACAGTGCAGACCAAAGCAATATCCTAACTTACTCTAAATGTTCTAGCCTGCTTAAGAGCCTATTTCTAGTACATAGAGATATAAATGTATACATATGTAAATCATAATAGCATTCACATTCAAACTTACCCTATTAACTTCAATAGTCGGCCTATTTATAGGACTATCTTAAACTAGTTGCCAAGTAGCAACTAGTTTAAATATTCTATACTATAATTTCAGCAACAGAATATATATATTCCATGCTATGATTTCTTCAGCAACAGAATCACTTTGAAGTGCACAAAAAAATGGTCTAGAAACTGCAGAGATA
This sequence comes from Arctocebus calabarensis, assembly GCA_963573935.1. Taxonomy (NCBI): domain Eukaryota; kingdom Metazoa; phylum Chordata; class Mammalia; order Primates; family Lorisidae; genus Arctocebus; species Arctocebus calabarensis. Next base: position 48,989 of record CAUYON010173658.1, on the reverse strand, counting down.
ATTTACTGAAGGGTAACCTTTGTTCTAAACCCCTGATATTGATCACCTAAGCACTCCGTGAGGGCTAAAGTTTCAGCTGAAACTTGGGTTATCAGCAGGAATGTGTCTGAAAGTGAAGTGGAAATATCCAGGCCTCACGTCCACTCCACACGCCCCAGTGAGATCACTGAAGGTCTTCACTGAACAAAGTCTACTTAGAAAAATGAAGTGATTTTTTTTTAGCCTCAGTCAAAACTATCTTTAGTTAATATATTGTTTGTTATTATTGTAAAAGCTAAAACATTGGTTTATTTGCACACTGACTGCTATTTTTTGCTCACCACTCTGTATCAAGCAAAGGGTGGCTAGGGCATATAAGATTTTTCTTATAACTTGTCTATTGGGAATAATAATCCATTTGGGATTATCAGTTAAATCATCTCACAGGACATTTCTTTAGCATGAGGTTTACTTGCTCCAAAAAAAGAGAATTATGAGTGTAAGATGGGAGGTGGGTTAATATTCAGAGGAGAAAGTAGAACTGGGGATGGTTGACTAACAGAAAAATAAATTAGCAAATGTCATTTCTTTCTCCATTCTTGTAGAACAGCCAGTGTAAGAAACCGTCACTGTCCCCACCTACTTACCAGTGTGGTCAAGGGCAGCATATGTTTCCAGGGCAGACTGGAGGCTGCACAAACTCCTGTCCTACATACACAGCCCAATCCCACATGAAGTCCTCCTCTCATAGATCAGCTCTTCATTAATTGTCCAAATCCTTATTACTTACTGAAATGCCAATTCCCTTAGGAAAGGAAAAACATTAAACCTTATCACTAACTTGGAAAGTAAGGTGCTGACCCTGTCAAGCTCCTCTCCTGAGAGCTACATGTGAAGCTGCTGTTTGGCATCACAGTGATATGACCACTTTTAGGCTGAAACAAAAATAAACTCAGTCAAGGGGTTCTCAGGGTTTAGATCAGTAAATCACTAATTAGAAAGTTGATGGTATCTGCCTACCTTTAGGTTTAGCCCTAGAAAAACTCCTGGTTATAATCTTTGGATTGAATTCATCCAGAATGAATTCTTTAAGCAAATGTCACACTATGGATACATTTAAGATTTAATAGGCAGCTAAATATAAACCTGCTGCTTCAAATTGTAGTTTTGAAGTAGTTTTTGAATAACATTGTCTCTACAGGGACTTTGCAGTCACATCCTGAAAAGACCAAGTACAGAAGTGACAGAGACTCCACCACATTACTTTCCAAAGGGGAAGTAGCATTCCTATCTTTCTGTATGAATTTTCCATTGCTGCCATTTGCTCATTTTTGAGGGAGTAAAGAGTCAGTCATCTATATGTAAGATATTTTAATATCAGTAATCTGAAATCCTGATTTGTTGTGAGTGTTGCAAATATTGCATCAGTTTAACTTGGTTTTAAAAATACTCACTCTAGGCCGGGCACGGTGGCTCACACCTGTAATCCTAACATTGTGGGAGGCCAAGGCAGAAGGATCACGTGAGCACTAAGGAATTTGAAACCAACATGAGCAAGGAGACCCTGTCTCTACTAAAGAATAGAAAAACTAGTCAGGCATTGTGGTGGGTGCCTGCACTCCCCATACTCAGGAGGCTGAGGCAAGAAGATTATTGAAGCCCAAGAAGTTACTTTGAGCTCTGATGATGCCACACCACTCACCCAGGGTGACAGAATAAGACTCTGTCTCAAAAATAAACAAATAAATAAAAATAAAGTAAAATAAAAAATACACTCTAACATTTTAGTGTTGTCTTGATGATCCCCTACTTAGTGTCATGTCTAGAAAAGCTTTTCTACCTTAAAATTATAATACTCTACAAGGCCTTCATTTTGGTGTCTTAAAAGGTCTATTGCATAAGTTTGTCATCGTCAATGTTTTAATAAGTGTAGACTTAAAGGAACACAAAGATAAGAGGGTCCTTATCTAAAAAAAACAACCCATATAACCTGGTTCTGTGTACCCTCAATGAATCCTCAACAATAATAAAAAAAAAAAAAACTAAATACCTAATACTACTATTGCACTGTTCATCACCTCTATTTTTGTTCATCTATCCTACCCCTATCCCTATGTATGTGGGGGAGTGTCTGCAGATTTGCTTTAAGATGTGCTAAGTATCTTAATTCTTCTAGTGGCATTTTGAATATAAAAAGAAACAACAAAATGAATACTCTGCAACACTGAGAAAGGAAAAATACCTATTCCAGGCCACACAGGTCTCACCTCTGTAACCCTAGCACTCTGGGAGGCTCAGGCAGGTCGATCGCCTGAGTTCAGGAGTTCGAGCCCAGCTGGATCAGGAGTGAGACCCCGTCCCTACCAAAAATAGAAAATTAGCTGGGCAGGATGGCAAACATCTGTAGTCTCAGCTGCTCGGGAGGTGGCGGCTAGAGGATCTCTTGAGTCGGAAAGTTTGAGCTATGACAGCACAGCACTCTACCCAGGGTGAGAGAGTGAGACTCTGACTCAAAATAAATAAATAAATAAATAAATACCTATTCCATGTTAGCTATCGGAGAAGATAGTTTTAACAAACTTATTTATATTTGTTCTTACTTAAAGTATTTTGCTGCACTGCTCACATACCTCATCTCTGAATACCTCTCACAACTGAAAGTAGCACAATCTGAAAACCTTCACGGATTTAGACACAGTCACTTTTTGCTTTAGAGACATCAAGTCACACAATGTGGGGAAATATTACTACGGGGCTCATAGGGGTCTGTCTTGCCTGTTCTGAGGGCAGTACTGAATCAAAGAGTTATTTATTGTTTGGAAATCTTGATGTTTCAGTCCTCCGGGATTCCTTTCAAAGCCCCCACATTAGTATTTCCTAGTGAAGATCATGTTCAGGTCCAAGTGAACTAGAACTGTGAGACATATCAGCTTGCATATATGTCTCCATGTAAATACAAGTCCAGAGGATGATTTAGCTGTTAAAAGTTACTACCAAAACCCCATCTCCTTTACCTTCCTGCTCTTCCCTCATTTCTATGTGGCCGTTTACCTCATGGTTGCAGGATGGCTGCTAATCCTCTAGGTTCTGCACTCACATTCAAGATGACAAGACTAAGAAGTGATGGAGGGAAAGAGGCAGAACCTGCCAGACAAAAGCAAAACCATCCCATACTGTACACCGGTGTTCTATTTGTTGATACTGCATCACATGCGGAAGAGAATGAGAGCTTTCAACATGACACACTGCCACCTTGAAAACATCGTGAGTCCATGAGTAGGAAAGGACAGGAAGACCGGGCTACTGACCGGGCAACAGCAGCATTTGCTTTCTGATCACACAGAAGAAGAAAGAAACAGAAACTTTTGAAGGGTATTACAGTGCTTCAGTGCCGAACTATTCTCTGTTATTTAGTACAATGAAAGCTATTGGTAAATGCTTCCCATTCTTTCTTTATTGATTTCATCATTGTTTTGATTTCTAATTAAAAGTTTTTTTTTACTCTAGATTTACGACACTGTATTGAAAATTTCACATACAAACAAATAAAAAGAAACAAAAAACCTTCTGGATATTTAAATATCATAGTGTTAATTAGCACTGTTATTTAGCCAGATATTTAGTACACAAACATAGAGAAAAACATGTGACTATACATATCTGATCCTCCAAATTGTTTCATTCAGTGGAAATCTAAAGATATAGTCTCATATTATTTAATGGATAAAAATAACATTTCTAATGAATTTAGTTACTTAAACAATTAGTCTTATTTGAGAAGTTATAAAAATATCCCCCACTCAAGGGCATCACCTGTGGCTCAAAGAAATAAGGCAATAGCCCCATATGCCAGAGGTTGCGGGTTCAAACCCAGCCCTGGCCAAAAACTGCAAAAAAAAAAAAAATCCCCCAGTCAATAACATAAAAATCTAATGAATAAAAATAAACAAGTTAGATTTTAAAAATATTATTATCTATTTGTTTATATACATATATGTTGCCCTAAAATAGTTTTATGTTCTCAGTAATATAAGTAATACATACTCATTATGAAATATCTATATTTTATATTGGATTAAAATAGAGCATAAAAATAAACTCATCAAAAAATTCTGTCACTCCACAACAATTGCAAACACAGATAACAGCAGTACAATTTTTTAAAAGTCAATAAGTGGCTTTTAAAAGTAACAAATCTTAAGAATAACAATAAAAATTTTATTACAGCCTATAACTATGATTTATCATTGTGATTAAAACAAAGTAATATTTTACACAAATCTTTTCTTTCTTCCTCATATGTGGAAATTTTTCTCTTATATCAGTCTTACTTCATCACTGGATCTGTAATAAATTCTTTTGTAGTGTCAAACTCTTCAGACTATCTTCCATATTGTAATGGTAGATGAATAGCCTATTCTAAAAGCCTTTAATCACCAACACAATTAGCCTTTTTTGATAAGTGAACATTACTCATTTTCGTGCCTCTCATCACTTATCCCAATCCTCTGACAAAAGCCTGAATACCTCCAATTCTCATCCACATGAAATTTCCAAAATAATATGGTGCAGGGTAAGTCCTACCCAGGTTCTTATGATAATTACAAATTACATAATCAATGCATTCTCATATTAAGAATAACAATGCAAATTTTACCACATCCTATGACAGTGATTTTCAACTGGTGTGTTATAAAAAATTTTAAAGATCATTAAGTAAATTAATTTTGAAAACAGTTTAAAGCACAGTAAGTATATTCTTTTTCTTTACTCTGTATTTTTTTTCAACATAGTTTAAGTGTGTCATGGAAGTTTAACTACAGGTTCAAGTGTGCTGTGAGATGAAAAAAGGTTGAAAACACTATCCTATAACCATGCTTAATATTTGTAATTAAAACAAAGTAATATTTGATATGCCTACATTGATATGCCTACAGATGTACACTTTTGCATTTTAGTGAGACACTTATCATATCCCCAAAATTCTTTGCGAAAAATGATCTCAATTCATATTAAGAGTTTTAAGGCTTTAATAGAGGCAATAATCACTTATTCTTGCTACTCCATTCCCCTTCATTCAATCAAAATGAAAAAATATCATGAACCACTAGATCCCTCACTAATCAGAAAAATTTCCCATTGAAAAATGTGGCAAAATATTACTAAATCCCTGAAGAATCAGAGACAGTAGAGACATTTGTGTATAGATTGCTTGAAAGTATTTAGGAAATATATCCATTGGATTAGAAAGGCAAAGAAAATGAGCAGAATTGATTAAACATAAAGTTTCACTGAAGTATACACCCACAGGGGGATGTTTTAGCTAAGGCAGTATAGATTCAATTTCAGTTTTCCCAGTAGACTTGAAGTATGACTAAAGTATATTAGTCTATCAACTAAACAGAATTTCTGTGTATACTATAATAAGTCTCTTATTTTAAAAACTTTTTCCCTGCCTCTATATCAAATTTATCTCAAAAATTCTGCTTTTCTTTTTTTATTGTTAGTTTTATTTTTTCTTTTTTTGCACATCAAGTTTTTGACTTTTAATATTTTAAGAAATTCTTTGCATTCATGCACATATTTGTGTGTAATTAATATGCATATTTAAATTTTTTTGGATCAGTTGCTTATAGTGTAATTTAATTTCATTTATTTCTAAAAATATCAGTCTTCTTAATGAATCAACAACTAATTCCCAAATAAGAGATCTCTGATTTCTCCTGTGTACGTCACCAACATAATATAAAAATCTCATAGTGACCATAATTTCTGAAGTAAAATTTAGGATATGAAACCAAAAAAATTTTAGTTACAAGATGTATGGTATGCTATGAATTTTGAAATAATAAAATTGTTTTTTGTTTGTTTGTTCATATTTATTTATTTTTACTTTTTTAACAAGTGAAGAGTTTATTAAGAATTAAAGAAAGGTCTGATGTGATACAGTACAAGCAAGACCCTCAAGATAGGTATAATAGTATTACTTGCACAAAAACTTAAATTTCACCTCAAAAAAAAAATCACAAGAGAAAAGAGAAAGCAATTTCACTGTTATAAAATAAGATATTTAATGCAGAGTATTAACTCTGCATGAAATAATAAAATTGTTAAGCATATAGAGCTTAGACTCAGATATACGTTAGTTCATCTCCCAGCCCCCCCCCCAACTTACTTATTTTAGGGTTTTTATCAATTTAAGCCTCAGTTTCAACCTGGTAAAATAAGGTTATCAACTCTTTTTATAGTATATTGGTAAAATCAAATGAAGTACTATGCATGAGGTAATTTATATATTGACAATAAAACCACTACAGTGATTATTAATATAATTATTCTTATTACTTTAAAATAGTCATTTTCTGAAATATGCTTTTCTAGGTATATCTGAAATAAAATGACTATTTTGGCAATTTACAGTTCCCTCTTCATTTGGAAGCCCAGCTGAAACCATCCTTATGAAAATAAAGCAGTTCCCCCCCAATCAAATTCTGAATGTTTATATATACATTTGCTAAGTCTGCCATAATAACAAAAAGCCACCGACTAGTTGTCTTAAAGATCAGAAGTTTTATTTTCTCACAGATCTGGAGGCTGTCATCTAATATCAACATACTGGCAGGTTGGTTTCCTCCAAGGCCTTTCTCTTCGGCTTACAAATGGACACCCTCTTGCTTCCTCCTCACAGGGCTGCCCTCACCTGTACACTCAAGGTGTTTCTTCCTCTCCTAAGAACCTCAGTTACGTTGTATTAGAACCTCACTCTAAAAGCCTTATTTGAACTTAATAACCCTGTTGTAGATTTTATAATTGAGACTTCAACTTGTGAATTTGGGGGTAGATGCAAAATTCAGCTCCTAATAATTAATTTCATTAATGTTACAATTTTTAATTTTATTCCTGTCATTTTATTTTACTTGGAAAAATATTTGGGACACCCTGAATACTGAGTAAACACCCTATAGGCTTGTCCTGTGCTGGGCCCATGCTCAGTGGTCCACATGCATTTGTCATGACGCCTCACTAGTCACGTCTAAGACAAATACTTGATACCAAACCCTGCAAAAATGAGGAAACTGAGGCTCAGTGAAGTTGCTGGGCAAAGTTGCCTAGTTTGTTCTAAGTATTTATCATCAAATACTGAAGTGCCAGATGAAACTGCTTATAGGTAACATTGGGGATTTTATCCCAAATCAGGTAAAAAAAAATCTTATTAAATAAAAAGTACCTTTAATGTAACAAATATTTAATAATTATTACAGAATTATGTTCTTTGCATTATTTCACATAATCTTCAGGAAATTTTTTGAATATTTTCTATATCTCCATTTTAAACGTAAGAAAATTGAGACTCACATGATATGTGAGGGTCACAGCGTCATACTCATCTCAGAAGAGCCAGACAGATATTGTAATCCAGTCTGCAGACTTTTGTAAAGAGGACCTGTAGTGATAGATTCTCCTTATACACTGGGTCGCACCAATCTCTGGTGAAAATAATGCTCAAGAAATGAGAAAATTGATATGGAGTCGAGGACATCTCCTTTTGAAGGAAAAGTAGCCTATGGCAGACACAGTGGGGAATATGGATGACACACACATACATTTCATTCATTGTAGAGGCATTTAAAGATCATGACTTTAGAGACATTAATCCCATCAAATAAATCAGCATATTGTTTCCTCTAGTAAGTGGGCGACAGTAGTAAGGCCAAGTTATGGCCAAGTTTTTATGGGCTTAGTGTCCTTGCTACTCCTCATTTACTTACTTTATGTCCTAAAGATCAGATGGGTTGTGACTTTAAATACATGTTTAAGACCTCTAATTACATGTTTTTATGTATTTTTTATGCTGGGCAAGTAATTGCCACTCCTCAGAACAGGACTGTGCTAACAAAACTGACCTTAGTATCCACCGGCAAAGGCCATGTATATGATGAGCAAAGACATAAATGGAAAAGTAGCTTTTTAAATACATTTTTCAAACCAGGTATACATCATTAGAGCTTTCACTTTGAACATCAGGACATAATATAAACTAGCTATGAAAAGAATACATTTTTCTCATAAATGTAGTCACATTAGTTTCCTTGTCACAATTCCCTAAATCACTGAGACACTATTATGTTAGCAAAATCTTTCATATTCTAATCCTTAAAAAGGAATATATGATACAAAAAATATTGATGCTATTATACAAATTATCCGTTTTTCTAATAATTTGTATTTGGAGAGCTAATAAAGATGGACAACTGATAAAATCCCTTTCTGTAAGAATATTATTGCTGCTCCTAGAGATGGCAAAGTAACTAATGCTATTATTATAACAATTATAACCTCTGAACAAAATATTTTTAAAAAACATATATTTAGAAGTCTAGAAAAACAAACCAAAGAGATAGAAATTGGATAGATGTTATAGCAAATTTATCTTTTGATACAGAAAACATACTGATAAAATTAATATTTATATGGGTTTTTTTCTGTGAATGGTAGCTGGTGGAAACTGAGCTTTCCAGGAAAATATAAAGATCACTAAAATAGTCAGTACATGGATAAATAAACAAATTTTTTACTAATATTTTAAAATCAGTTTAAAAATGGAAAATAAAATGATCATTTCATTCCTTAAGAAAAGTTAACACTATATCATGGTATTCACAATATTTGTAGAAGTAAAATATATGATAAATACAGCATAAAGGGGCTCAGTGCCCATACCTCAGTGGTTAGGGCACTGGCCACATATACCAGGGCTGGTGGGTTCAAACCCAGTCCAGGCCTGCTAAACAACAATGAAAACTACAACAAACAAATATCTGGGCATTCTGGCAAGCACCTGTAGCCCCAGCTACTTGGAAGGCTGAAGCAAGAGTATCACTTATGCCCAAGAGTTTGAAGTTTCTGTGAGCTGTGATGTTAAAGCTAAAAGATGATCAGATAAAAGATGTAAATGTCTTACTTTATATGTATGCTACATTAATGAAAGGTAGGTGGTGATAAATTAAGAATGATTATTATAATTCCTACAGAAAAAATAACTGTATGCTATGCACAAGAGACAAACCTTACATATACAGATACAGACCTATTTAAAAACAAAAGAAGAAAAATGAAGCACTGAACAACACTGGATATAAAAATGCTATGAATATGGGCGGCATCTGTGGCTCAGTGGATAGGCCCCACATACCAAGGGTGGTGGGTTCGAACCTGGTCACAGCCAAACTGCAACAAAAAAATAGTCAGGGTTGTGACAGGCACCTCTAGTCCCAGCTACTCAAGAGGCTGAGGCAAGAGAATCGCCTAAGCCCAGGTGTTGGAGGTTACTGTGAGCTGAGTGACGCCACAGCACTCTACCAAGGGCGATGAAGTAAGACTCTGTCTCTGAAAAAAAAAAAAATGCTGTGAATATTACCAAAAATAACGAGGAACAGTTCATGATGTTAAAAGATTCATTAAGTACATGCAATGATTGTAAATGTATATGCAGAATGTAAAATATAAGAAAAAACTTGGTGAGAAAGGATAAATAAATAATTCCACAATTTTAGCTGTAGGTTTTATCACCTCCTCAAAAATTAGTAGAAAAATTGGGAAAAGATTTGAAGAACATTATTGACTTAATCTACATTATAGAGTAGTACATTCAATAACTTCATAATTTAATTTAAAAATGCACCTGCCATGTTCAGTAAGATAGGTCATATGCTGAGCTGCAAGGCACACAGTTACTGATATAATTCTTAACAGTGATCATTAGCAGAAATGCCAGCAAGTTTTTCTTATAATTATATGAATTTCTCTTAATGATGTTTCCTAAACTTTGCTGGTAGTTTCCTGAACTTTTCTAATATCTAGACAAATATAAAAGTAAAATATCTAAATAAGAAAGTGAAATTTTTCATATAAAGTAAGTACCTCTATAGTTTTCATCAAAGATACCTGAAATCTCTATTTTATGTTTTCTTTTCCTTCTACCCTATTAGAACAGTGGATAAAATAAACTCAATATTCATGAAGTTTATGAGTCTGTGTTTGGTACAGACAGATATTTGCTTTTGCGAATCATGCTACCATGTGATAAAGTGAAAAAAAACTAAGCAAGTTCTAAGAATAAGACAAGGTGAAATAATGGCATGAGAATAAAAAGTAATTGCACATTAATGAGAAATGGGTAAGTTATAGGAACAGTACCTAGAAAAGGTATATATTCTGTTTTTACCACTGACTGAACCTGGCAGATTTCATTCAAATAATTTTCTGTTCCAATTTTTCATATGAAAAGTTAATCAACATCATTCAAAGAAATATATAAAGTATGAAAAGCTGAGGATCAAATTCTTAGAAAATTTATTAAAAACTCCTATTATGAATTAGACCATTCCAGTCATCTCCTGATGCTATTCATTTTTTCCATGATAGGTTTGCCTTAAAAAATATGTATTCACCATGTGTTGAGACTATTTAAGGTTGTCAGGTAGCAAGCAAATAGAAATAAATTACTTATCTAATGATTCAGATTTTTCTTTATAAAATTGCTCATAAAATTTCTACAGCTTTGTACACATCATAAAAAAAAAAACACATAAACTTGAGGAAATTAAGCCAGCTAAATCACATGGGGGAAAAAAAACAATTCAGGCAAAAGAAAATAAAACTAGCAGATGGGTAGACTTAAAGACTCAGAGGAGAAAACTATAGTGAGAGTGAAACTAGCAGAATATGTCTCATAAGACTAACAATTATTATGGCCATTCAACCAGAAAGAGGGAAAAAAAAAAGATAAGTAAGGAGAGAAAACAAATATCCAAGTGTTATAAACACATGAAATGGGAATTTTATTTACTATCACATAATAGAGAGTGACAGTAGGAAGACAATGGAATAGGAGGTCCCCTGCTTGAATTTGGTAACAAATCCATGAAAAGAATTTCTTTGTGGAAGCTTTAATATCAGTATATGGTTAAAAAATACTGGTGGAGACCAAGACTGAGGAAGACTGTTTAGAGAGGACAGATAGGTACTCAGGTGACAGACTCACCAACTATATTCTTGGATCCCAACCTAGAAATAGCCTTGTAACTTTGTGAGCTCCATGACAACCTTATTTGGCATTGATCCTGTCAGTAGAGCCATCAGTCAAGGGATGTAAGAAGAGCCACACCCACCCACACCTTGGGTAACTGGCCTAAAAACCTCTGTCTTGGATGTGGACCCTGCAGTACTCTTGTGACTCAGTTCTAGCCCCTCCCTACTGGTGTGGGCTGAGAGCAGTCCTTTTTATGAGCCCTGCCAGGGGAAATCCATGTCCCCAGAAGCAGGCATGCCAATCTTGGTCCCATAGGAGATCCTGAAATGGCCCTGTACCTCAGTTTCAGCCCTTTACAGCCACATTCTGAGGGCAGTTCTGCCTGTCAGGGTCCATTTAGAAGACATGCCAAATCTTGTCCCCAGAGGGAAGCCCTTTGATTTTAAACTCACTGTGGATCAAGAAGTAACTCTGTAACCTGACTTCATTCTCTCCCCACACTCAGGAACATAGTAGGAAGCATGGTTATCTGCATACCTGGAAGCAAACCTGAAGATTTTGGTCTTGGTTGTGGACCCTGAAGCCATGCTGTGACTCAGTTGTGGGCCCTTCTTAGATGCAAATCAGTGTAAGTCCTGACAGCCCAGGTATTCACCTAGTGAAGAGCAGGATCTCTCAACTAGAAGGAACCACTCCCATTTATGCAAAATTGAAGGCTCCACTCCGGACCCAACTGCAGTCACATGACTAAGCTCCAGCCATAATTGACTATGATTCTGGAGGCTATCCTGTTAGTATGGGAACCCAGTAGGAGAGCGTCTCAACCTGTTAAAACCAGTCTGTTTTACTCTTTAAAACTTATTGGCTCTTTAAAAAACACAGATAGTGCTTGCTTCAGTAGCACATACACTAAAATTGGAATGATACAGAGAAAATTAGCATGGCTTCTGCACAAGGATGACATGCAAATTCTTGAAGCAGTCCATATTTTTCTTCCAGACTTTAGGATATACTATAAGTCCACAGTGATCAAATATGCATGGTATTGGCACAAAAATAGAGCATAGACGTTAGGAACTGAATAGAAAACAAAAGGATGAAACCAGTCTCTTACAGTCATCCAATCTTTGATAAACTAAATGAAAGCAAACACTAGAGAAAAGAATCCTTATTCAACTAATATTTCTGGGAGAACTGGGTAACCACATGTAAAAGACTGAAACTGGAGCCACACTTTTCACCACTTACAAAATTGATTTAAAATAGATAAAAGATTTAAATATAAGACATGAAATGATAAAAATAGTAGAAGAAAGTGTGGCAAAAACACTTGAGGATGTCGGCCTGGGAAAAGATTTTATGAAGATTTCCATGGCAATTGTAACAACAACAAGAGTAAACAAATGAGACTTAATTAAACTGAAAATCTGCACAGCTAAGTACATAACAAATGAAGCAAATAGACAACATTCAAAATGGGAAAAGATATTTTCATATTATGAATTTGACAAAAGTTTTATAACTAGAATCTATAGAGAACTCAAATTAATCAACAAAAAAAGCAAACAATCCCATCTATCACTGAGTAAGAGACATGAACAGAACCTTCTCTGAAAAAGACAGACAAATGGCTAACAGACATATGAAAAAATGCTCATCATTTCTAATCATAAGAGAAACAAAAACCAAAGCCACCCTGAGATATTACCTTACTGCAGTAAGATTAGCCCACATCACAAAGTCTCCAAGCTGCAGATGTAGGCATGGACGTGGAGAGAGGTCAACACTTTTACACTGTTGATGGAACTGCAAACTAATATAGCCTCTTTGGATAGAAGAATGGAGAATCCTCAAAGAACTCAAATTAGACCTCCCATTTGATCCTGCAATCTCACTACTGGGCATCTACACAAAAGAAAAAAAAATCATGTTATCATAAAGACATTTGCACTAGATTGTTTATCACAGTTCAATTTACAAACTCCAAGATATGAAAAAAACCTAAATGCTCATCAACTCAGGAATGGATTAACCCACTATGGTATATGTATACCCTGGAACACTATTCAGTCATAAAAAAGATGATGACTTTACATATTTTGCATTAACCTAGATGGAATTGAAGCATTTTCTTCTTTGTAAAGTATCACAAGAAAGGAAAAGCAAATATCCAATGTACTCAATACTAATATAAAGCCAGTAAATGATCTAATTCACACCCACATAGGAGAAAAACTCATTTCAATACAAGTTGGGGGTAAGGGGAATGAAGGCAGGGAAAAGGAGAAAAGGGGGAGTTAGGGTGCCCCCATTTATTTGGCATATGTAGGGGTATATGACACACCTTTTGGGTGTGGGATATAACTATAAGAGGGACTCTACCTAACAAATTCAAAAATTGTGACCTGGTTGTTTATAACCTCACATTAACCTGAAATTTAAAAAAAAAAAAAAGTAATAAAAAAATTAATTAATAAAATTCACAGACACCATATTAAGGGTATCTAAAACATAAATAATCAGGCAAGCATAACACTACCAAAAGAAATTATGAGCCAGCCAAAAAAGAAAAAAGAGAAAGAACGAAAGAAAGAAAGAGAGATTCATGAATTGCCTGACCAAGGAAACAAAATAAAAACAAAATCTAAAATATTAATCTTGAAAATGCTCAATGGAATGTCAAAGAACACACCCAGACAACCAAAATAAGTTGATAAAATAATATATGAATAACAAAAAGAAGTTTGATAAATAAATAGAAACTATAGAAAAAGAATTAAACAGAAATCCTGGAGCTGAAAAATTTAATGACAGAACTTAAAAATAAAACAAAGAGCTGAAGACTCTATCATGCAGAAGAAAGAGATGGTTTATTTGAAATTAGTCAAGTAAAGGGAAAAGAAGAAAAAAAATAAAAAATAGTGAGAAAAGCATAAAGTATCTTTGGACACCATAATATAAATGAATATACAAATTATAAAAATCCCAAAACAAGAGGGAGAGAGAAAAAGGGAAAAGAGCTTAATTAAAGAAATAATGACTGAAAACTTTCCACAATTTGAAAGGTATATGGACATGAAGATTCATGGAGCTCCAAGGATTCCAGGCAAGATCAACCCATAAAAGAGTAGTCCAAGAGACATTATAATCAAATTGTCAAAATTCAGATACAAAGAGAGAATGCAAAGAGGAAGAAAAGAAAAAGAGAGACTTGTCACATAAAAGGGGATTTCAGGCTATCAGCAGAGTTCTTAGTAGGAAATTTGCAGGCCTGAGGAGAATGCTAGAAGTTGATGCTAAGTGTTAAAAGAAAAAGACTGTTGACCAAGAACACTACACCCAGAAAATCTGTCTTCAAAAATGAAAGACAAATTCCAAGGCAAACAAAAGCAGAGAAAGTTCTTTACCCTAGAGACCTACCTTGTCAGAAATGCTAAAGAGATTTCATAAAGTTGAAATAAAATATTACTAAGTAAAACCATAAAACATATAAAGCTCACTGTTAAAGGTAAATAAATAATCAAATTCAAAAATGCTCTAAGTCATAACGGAGGTGTATAAATCATTTTAAGTCTAGAATAATGGTTATGGTTACAATTATTAAATACTTTACTAATATAAATAATTTAATAAAGGATACACAATATAATGACATAAAATAGGTAGTAAAATTTCAGAGATTTTATATGCAATAGATACTGTTATCAATTTCAAATAGCCTGCTATTATTATGAGATGTTTTATGAAGCCTCATGATAACCACAAAATAAAAACCTGAACTAATTAAACAAAATATAAAAATTAAGAAATTAAAAACTAACACTACAGAAAAATCATCCAATCACAAAAAAACACATCCAGAGAGGAATTAAAAACAAAGGAATTTATAAAAATAAATAAGAAACAATTTATAAAATAGCTGTAATAAGCTCTTACCCATAGATATTTGCTTGAAATATAAATGATTAAATTATATAATCAAAGACAGACTAGCTGAATAGATTGTACAAAAGGCAGTATTCAACAATATGCTGCCCACAAGACACTCATTATAGTTTTAAGGACACAACTAAGCTGGAAATTATGAAGATATTCCACACGAATGGCAAACAAAAGAGAGCTGGAGTAGCTATACTTGCATGGAACAAAATAAACTTTTAGTCAAAATTTGTACAAGAGACAAAATGATAAAGGAATCAATCCATCAAGAGGACATAACAATTATAAACGTATATGCACCCAATATAGAAGCATCTAAATATAGAAATCAAATATTAAATGACACAGTAAGGGACTACAATATCCCACTTTCAACAATGGACAAATCATCCAGACAGAAAATCAATAAGGAAACATCGAACTTGAATTATACTCCAGATCAAGACCTAACAGGCATTCACCAGTAGCAGAATACACATTCTTCTTAAGCACTCAAAGACTAATTTCCAGGTTTCATATGTTAATCACAAAAAAAGTCTTAACAAATTTACCAAGGTTGAAATCATATCAAGTATCTTTTCCAACCTAAAGATATGAAACTAGAAATCAAGAAGAGGAGGAGTTGAGGAAGTTGCAGAAATTGAGAAACACACTCCTAAAAAACCACTGGCTCAAACAAGAAATTAAAAGGGAAATCATTAAGTACTTTGAGATAAAGGAAAATGGAACCACTACATACCAAAACTTATGGGATGTAGCAAAAGCACTTTACTTCACATTTCCTAATAGAAAAGTTAATAATGAATGCCTAGATTAGGAAAAAAATAAAATGATCACAGTAAAACACTAACATCTATACCTTAAGGGGCTAGTAAAAGAAAGCAAGCCCAAAGTTAGGAGAAGGAAAAGAATAATGAAGATTAGAGCATAAATAAAACAGAGACTAGAAGAAACAATAAAAATACTTTTAACAAAACCAAGAGTTAGTTTTTGAGAGAGAGAAAAAAACTGACAATCCATTTGCTGGACTAACCAAGAAAAGAAAAAAAGAGATAGTACTTAAATAAATAAAATTATAAATGAAAGAGGAGACATCACAAAAAATACCACAGAAATACAAAAGATGCTAAGATGCTACTATGAACTATTATACTTCCACTACTAGAATAACCTGGAAGAAATGGATAAATTCCTAGATACGTCCAACCTACCAATATTAATATGAAGAAATAGAAAATCTTTATGGACCAAAAATGAGAAATGAAATTAAATCAGCAATCAACCCCCCCCACAATAATAATAACCCAAAACAAACAAACAAACTGGATCAAATGGTTTTACGGGTGAATATATGAAACATTTAAAGAATTTATGCCAATTCTTCTTAGAGTCTTCCACAAAATTAAAGAGGAAGGAACAGTTCCAAACTCATTTCAACTCATTTCATGAGGCCAGAATTACCCTGATATGAAAGCCAAGAATACTATGGGAAAAGAAAATTATAAGACAATGTCTCTGGTGAACATAGACGCAAAATCCTTAAAAAAATGTTAGAAACTGAGTTTGACGGTGCATTAAAAAGATGATACATCATGATAAAGTGGGATTTATCCCTGCAGTGCAAAAAATGTATGCAAATCAGTACACATGATACGCCTCTCAAACAAAATAAAGGACAGAAATGGTGTGATCAAAAAAATGTTTGGGGCGGCACCTGTGGCTCAATGGTAGGGCGCCGGCCCCATATGCTGGAGGTGGTGAGTTCAAACCCAGCCCTGGTCAAAAACTGCAAAAAAGAAAAAAAATAGTTTGACAAATTCAACATCTTATCATGATAAAAACACTCAATAAATTATATATATAATTTTCAATAAATTATATATATAATTCTATATATATAGTCTACCCTTGAGAATTATATAAGGGTTAAGAGTACTGAGTCCCATCATAGTCAAAATCTGTGTATAGCTTTCAATTCACCCAAAAGTTAATAACTAATAGTCCATTATTGACCAGAAGCCTTCCTAATAATATAGTCAGCACATACTTTTATGCTACCAGTATCTTATACTGTATTCTTACAATAAATAAGCCAGAAAAAAAGAAGATGTCTTTAAGAAAATAAGAAGGAAGAGAAAATATATTATCTATTCATTAAATGGAAGTAGATGGTCATAAAGTCTTCCTCCTTGTCAGTCTTCTTGTTCAGAAGACTGAGGAAAAGGAAAGAAAGGAGGGGTTTATGCTGCTACCTCAGGGGTAGCAGAGATGGAAAAATATATTCAGATTGAACTTATGTACTTCAAACCTATATTGTTTGCGGGTCAGCAGTGAAAAGAATGTACCTTGAAATAATAAAGGCCGAATATGACAGGCCCACAGGTAATGTTATACTCAATGATGAAAAGCTGAAAGCTTTTTCTCTGAGATCAGGGATAAGATGACGGTGTCTATTCTTACCTTTTGCATTTAACATGGTAATAGAATCCTGAACCAGAGCAATTAGGCAAGAAAAAGACATAACTGACATCTAGATCAGAAAGGATAAAGTCAAGTTATCTTAGTTAATAAATACTATGTCTTTTACTTGAAATATGCTAAGAGAGCAGATATTAAACATCCTCATCCTCCTCTACACACACACAAATGGTGCCTGTGTGGCAAAATGGTGGTAGTCAGTTTGATTGTGGCAATCATCCAAGATGTATATAATACATGTAACCATCACATTGTACACCTTAAATATATACAATTTTTATTTGTTTATTATACCTCAATAAAGCTATTAAAAAAAACCCACCTAGCATCTCTACATGACAACTATTATACCAGAATATAGCTTATGTCCACACCCCAAATTGTTAGGTTTCTTATGTGCAATCCTTTTCTTCATTAAAAACTGCTCTTAGAAAGGAACTAAAGTTGATTTCATATATACATATAAGTTAATATATGTGGGATGTCCATAAAATTAGTGTGTGATTTAAATGGACAGCTATAAATATATCAATATATGCCTTCTACTAAATATTCCTGAACTTAAATATTACCTCACAGGGATTCCAGATTCTAATTGCAGTTAAATTCATTTTCTACTATTCAAACTGCAAACCCTCACGTGCCCATTTCACATAAAGTAAACTTACTCTAGTTTTCCTTCCATGAGTGATTTCTTAGTGTCTGTGAGTTCTTCTCTTATCTACAAATTCCACCAGGTCAGTGGTTCTTTCTCCCACAGTCATCGTCTCAATGGAAGATAAATCCAGAAGAGCAAAGATATTTTCTGCCTTATTCCTTGCTTTTTCCCAAGCAATGTAAATCTTGATTAGCATATAAAAAGCACCAAATAAGGCATGAATGAATGAAAGAATGAACCAATGAAACTTCATTCCTGAGTACTAGAACACGATGAGTCACCTGCAGGAAATTATTTCACCTCTCTCCCCTTTTGTTTCTCTTGCTATAAAATAGAAACATTAATATCCTACCTGCCTGATAATATTGTTGAGAGGATTTATTAAATTCAATTCCTTGTAGCTGTTTATTCTAAGCATAGATAGAGTTGGAGCTCTTAAACTTCAAAGCAAAGAAGAGAGCAAAGTATAGTGCTTTAGTTATATTTCAAGAATATTTGAGGTGTAGAGTGCAGTACTGGTACTTACAGGCCTATGGATAAATTGGATTAACTGATAACTACTTTACTAACACTATGTAAAGCTATCCTAATGGGCTAAGGCTTAACCAGCTTAACTGATAACTACTTCACTAAAGTTATTCTTATGGTAAGCAATCAAAAACAAAACCACAAAACAAGATTTGGGGGAAATAAGCGGTTTAAATGCTTGACCCTTTAACAGACCATTTGGAGGCAGTTAATTGTCTTAAGGGAGTAGCATGGAAAATCCTGAGATATACAGTATCTGTTATCAGACCTGTCTCCACGAAGCTCCGCCCTAAATCACTTTTACATAATTAGGTTCTAAGCCACATGTGGAGTTCTATCCAGTATTTTTTCCTTTCTAACTCACAAAAGACTTTAAACTTGCCTTCACAAAATGGAACCATTTAAAGATTTACTTATAGGCTTTTTGCCTATGGGTGGGTGAATGGATTGGTGGATGAATACATGGTACATGGATGGGGGGGTGAATGAGTGGATGGATGGGCAGAAGGATGGATGGATGGGTGAGTGAAGAGACAAGTGGATGGATGGATGCATGGCTGTGTGAGTGAAGGGATGAATGAGGAGATGAATGAGAGGGTAGATGAGGGGTGAGTAGATGGGTGGATGGGTAGGTGGTGGGGTGTATAGTGGGAATAGGGGGGGAAAGGGTATAGAGTGTAACAGAAATATAGAGTATGTGTCAGTTACCCGGTCAATGTCACCATTTACTCCGATACCCCAGAGGAATCTAACTTAATCACAAGATCCCTCCTCAGTTTTAGAAGGCTGCCTACTCACAATCATCTCCAGGGCACTTAAACATAAAATCCAATAGCTCTTTACTTTTCAGTTGCCAAACAAGAACCTGACTTTTTCATAGGCATGTAGGAATATTCCTTTCTTTCACATAATACTCCCATTTCCAATTTCCTGTTCCAACTACATCCCTAGGAGATAGTCTGATCTCTGCAGTTCAGTAAATGAGAGGCAAGGAGGATTTATTTCTCAAAAAGTTAAGTTATACCAAGTGTGGGGGGAGCAATAGTCTAATATAAGTAAATTATAGGGTAGGGGAGCAAACCTAACTCAAAGTTGGTAGATCTAAAAACTGTGGTGGGAAGAATAACTTGAGAATAATACCCATTTCACAAATGGTTCTGACAGTTATTTGCCATAGGAAAAACAAAACAAACCAAGCAACTGTCCAGTTGACTACAGGCCCAACTTAAATACTAAACACTTAAAATTTTAGTCTCTAAAAACCTTCATGCAAATGTGTAATAAATGATGTTTTCTCCTAAAACAATAGATAGCTCTAGTAACTACTTGCTTTACTTTCATGAAACGAGCAGACCCAGTCCAGTAATTTTCCCAGAACAAAGGGTGTGTATTATAAAAGTAAACAAAATCTCCACCCTTAGGAAAGGAAAACTGACAGCAGCCCTCAAAGGAAGCTCCCTCGTACAAACAATAACAATAACAGTGATAATGAATTATTATCCTTCCACAGTGGGTACCCAGAATATTTATAGTGAGTTTTCCTTCTCCGTGTTCATGTATAAAAGCATATCTCAGCATATTCAGACTCCAGGAGTTTTTTAATATATCTATTCACCTGGCATCAGTGGCCATTTTGATTAACATTTCTTACTGAGGATTAACTTAGTTTTTTTCCAACTTAGCATCTAATGAGGATATTGGAAAAAATACAGTGGGAAAACTTGTTAGCCCAGAGTAAACTGATAAAAATTTTGTTGGGGCAAGGGGGGATTTTTCCTTACTAGGGCAAGGCAAGAAATAACATCAAGTGGTTGGGACAAAGGCCCAGTTACCCTGTACCTACACAGACCCAGGTGCCCTTTACTTATATAGTCAGAAGCAGAAGAAGAACTCTCTGAGCTTGAAGGGACAAACAACAATGACTCAAGGGGCATTGTTTCTATTTTTTTTTCTTCTTTTACAATGAATGACTACTATACAACATGTTTCTTTATGCCAGTTAAGTTGAAAGTGAAATAGCCTTAAACTAGAAATCCCTGATAGAATTACTGCTAGAGCTACTGGAAAATAATAATCCACACCTATACGTGGTAACAACACAATGAAAACTCCCTGTAGGATCCAAATCACGAGGATGCGCAGACACAGGGTTACACTTTAAATCTTCTCCAAATGTGCTGGTGAATTTAGATCAACAACAAAAGAAATGTTTTCTAATATTGTTCATTAATACACGAACTAGGTAACATGGTACAGAGTGGACAAATCATGCTGTGTGGATGGGGCAATAGTCAAGCTAGCACCCATGAAAAGTCATGTATTTACTGAAATACTCGAAAATTTAGTTTCCTGATACACAGGAGAAGATAATCTGAGAACTGTACAGTCTGAACAAATTATAAACCAGTGCTGCGCGTGACTGCAGCTTTCCAAAAATTCTAAAGAATGTTTTGTTAATCTCCACTTTTCTGAAACAGTTTAAAAAATTGGTGTGAAACGTGTACTTTCTTCAAATGAAACACCTAAAACTTGGATTTGAAAATGAACCTCAATCTCAATGATTGAAAGCATGACACGGAAAGAATAGGAAGGAAGGAGATCACATCTACAACAAGAGGCTAACGCAGGGCCACCACCTTGGACTTTGTGTCAGTGATTCACTGAGGATTTTCCTAAAAGATTGCACTGTACAGCACTGAGCAATAATCAGGGGGGAGGGGCGGGGGTGTCTACATAGGGTAACTTGCCACTTGAAAGATTCACAACAGCCTTTGAATTTTGTCTATCTTAATAAAGCTTCTCACTGACACATTGTTACTGCCATGTGCTTACACGTCAAGAAGATGGTAGCAAGCCAGCAAGAAGCACAGTGGAAAGATTTTCTGAGTGTTCTGGGTGGCAGCCAAAGCCAAGAGAAATTTGACACCCTGTAAAGTAAGAGGGCCGCTGTGCTTGGGACTCTCTGGCACAGGAGTTTCCTAAGTCATATTTCTAATTATAAATCCAAAGCTTTTATCCCCGGTTAAAGGAATGTCCTAAGTCAGTGAACAGGTGGGGAAAGCAGGTTTTGGAATGGGCCAAGGAAGGGGGAGAAATCAGAGTTCTGAAATCACACCACTCAGCAGCTGCTGGCTCCACCTAAATAGAAACCCAGCCCTTTGTGCAAACTGAAAACATACTTGGGACTCACTAGGAATGAACTAAGTCTCTACAGAAAAAAACTCTACAGAAAAGCAAGAATTTTGTCAAAACAAAACAAGCATTTTAACAGTAACCGTGAGCAATGGTATCCAACATGATATTGTGAATATCAAATGTTTATAACTCCAGGCTGATGAACGAGCATAGCTCACATAGACATTTAAGCATATGGGACAGGAGTTGGAGTCAGCCTTGGTTCTAGAAACTAGGAACTCAATCAGGTTACTGTCTCTGAGATTTGCTCCTTACCTGGGAGAGAGATAACTGAAGAACTGATGTCTCTTTTTTTCTTTTCATGGTATTGCATATCTATTAATTCACTTGACATACAAAATCAAAATAGAAATAAAAGAGGAAAAATTCATATTTATTATTTATTTTTACTCTAGGGTAAGTGGGAAATGGCTCAACAAGATTCAATTCTATCACATCCACTAAACTTTTGTGCTCACTGGCTAATATCATTCTAATGAATAAATATGTTTAGTTGTAATTGCTTTTATGGGGATCAAACAGATTTTTAAGTAACTAAAAAAAGTTCATTATAGACTACCACACATTTTCGATTATAAATTATAACAAAACTGATGAGAAGATTTTTGTCCCTTGAATATTGTAAAACCAAAATATTTGTATGCATAAGAAAAAAAGTCCAGAAACTTCATAAATGGACGCGTTTCATGTTACCAGAACTGAATTATGTCAGTTCGATAAGTGGCCACATATTTGAACATTGCCCAGTAGCTTTGATGGATTTCAATAGCTATTTCTTAAATTTTTTGTGTCATATATGTCACCGTGGAAGAGCCAGAGTGTATTTCATTGCATTTTCTTTCAAGGTTAAATAGCAGATGCCATGTCATTTTAAACCAAACTAATTTATTTATTATCATTGGTCACAGACTTTCTGTTCTCCACTCTGGATTTACTGGCTCTTTAGTCTTTGTTATTGTCTGTTTCTCAATAGAACAAAAAGAAAGCTTTAACACAGCACTGGTTTTCCAAGGGGCTCACTCTCTTGGCCAGAACAGTCAATGCCACACGGCTTGAGATCCATTAAATATTGAACAGTCCTTGCTCTAGGCAGCAAAGACAATACATATTGATTGCCTCATTTCATTTGGAAAGAAAGAGATTCTCTCATATGCCTCGCAAAATGAATACGATGTATTCCTTTGGATAAGGGGAAACAGATGGAAAGATAAGGTGTCTGATAAGAATGCACCATCATGAGACACATTTTACTGATATCGATCTCGAGGCCGAGAATGCAGTGCCTAGCCATGGCTCTCAGCAATGTTTCAAACATTTCACAGCCCGTCTCTCACAGCTGTGTTGATAAGGAGTGTTCAAGGCGAGCAAACACAAACTCTGACATCCACCGAGGAGCTGTAAATAGTACACCATTAATACTCTGACATCTGCTCGGCAAACAAGAGATCTCTTTACAATTCACCTTAAAATGTTGCAGTGAAGAGTGAGAGACCTGTGTGTTGACACACAGAGAGATTGGGCTTGGGAACGATTTATTATTCTGCTGGGTAACTAAGCAGCTGTTGTGATTAGTTCTTGACCTTTAGGAGAGGTCTTAACCTGGACATCTGAGACATGCTCTGAGTTATCGAACCTGCTTTTCTGCCATATGTCCTCCTGAGAAACAGAAACAATTCCTTACCATAGAAGAAGAGATAACAGTTCAGCTGACCTGAAACCAGCAAAACACTGTAACTTGACTGCGGGCAGGGATGTTATAACTGTATCATTGGCAGTGTCACCAACTGGCCTATATCCACATTCCAAGTCATCTTTCTACTATCCAAGAAAAGACAGGGAACCAGATACGCTCTTTATCCACAAGCTTATAATTTCACCACCCAGGAGAAAAATTAAAAAGGGCCTATTTGTAGGCCCATCTGTCTTTTCCTATATTTCATTCACAATTTATAAGCATACATGCAAAAATGGTGGGGAAGAATTGTTTCAATACACAGTAGAACATCCATAGTTGACCACCTCCCTACACTGATCACCTCCTTAAATTGACATAATTTTCATACAACTGAACATGCACCACATGTAGGTGTCAGTACAATAGGCCTAGTTCCTTATGTTGACCACCTCTGTATGTTGACAAGTTTGTTATGGTCCCCTATAAGATGGTCAACTTATGGAGGTTCTACCAGATCCTGACAGGAAATTTACAAATACACATTGATAATATAGTTAAATACCAACCCTTTTTGGTAAGCTTTTTTTTTTCCTTTTCTTTTAATGTATTACTTTAGAATGGACTGTGGTTAACAGAATAGTTATAGTTCATAAGTCTGCCTCCCATAATCAGAAGACATCAGAACTCTAAACTTTACTATCTCTGAACCCTACACAAACTACACACCTTCTCACTGTGAGCCTTTCCCGCTCTGTAAAATGAGAATAAATGTACCTGCCTTCTAGGTTGTAAGGATTCAATTGGTTAATAAAAGTGAAATATAATACTTAGATCAGTGTCCAGCACACAGCACAGCACCGAAACCGACTGGCTGCATTGCAATTTTCTTTCTTTTTAAAGAAAAGGTATCAATATTGAATTCATTAACTATTGTTTACACAGACAAGAAAATTGTATCTAAAACTCTAGAGCAGTGATTTTTCAACCTCTGTGCTGCAGCACACTGGTGTGCCACCAAACTTTTTAAAGATAATTAATTAAATTATTTTTGAAAGAAGTTCAAAGCACAGTAAGGGTGTTCTTGTTTTCTCTATTTTTTTGATCAACATAATTTAAGTTGCCACAGAAGTTCAAGTGTTCTGTGAGATAAAAAAGGTTGAAAAACACTGCACTAGAGTAAGATTTCTTTTAACATTTTAATTTAATACTGTAGTGAAAGTACACAACATTCATAAGCCTCACCAACCTAAATTAAGCTAAGTAGTATATCAAGGTGCTGCTATCAAAAGACACTCTAAAAATGATAAAAGATGATCCATAGGTTTTGTAATAGTTCATGAGCTCTGGGAAAGCCGTACTATGTTGAAGCAGAAGTGAAAAATCAAAGAAAGCAATTGCCAGTTTCTAGATTGTATAATTTTTGCTTTACATATTGATGTATGCATATATATGCCTTTACACAGTATTTTGTCTTACCCCTTAGTATAAAATAGCTCTTTAGTGATGATTTGTGATTTATTTTTCTTCTCTTTTTTTCTGCATGAATAAATACTGGTAAGATTTGGAAAGTATCTTTCAAATTAATTCTGCATCACAACACATTGCACTTAAAAGAGAAAAGCACCAAGCAATTGATAATGTGAATCCAGAATCAGTGGAGTAAAAAGAGCAGAAAGTTAATACTTGCTACTGATTATATAGTGTGTCACAGTTAGCTCCTGGAGTTAGATTAAATATTACCTTTAAAAAGGAAAAGTGACAAATTCATTTTACTCTTTAATTATTCATTATTTAGACTTTTACTATCATTCTATCAATAAAATATTCTTGGACACAAAAACAATCATGATTTATGAATAAACAAACATTCTTCTTTTACTATATTTTTCTAATTTTTACTCTCCATAAAATTAAAAATAAGTTTGTTCCCTTTCTGACTTAACATTTATTTTATCATTACATCTTTCTAATAGTGTGAGGAGTTGACAAAAAATGTATTACTATTCATGTGTATTTTGCAATATTTTATGCTGTTTTGAATTATTTTACAATCTGTTATTAACTTTCAAAACAAAACATATTATAATCATCCTAACTATATAAAGAAGTACATTTTTAAAAACCCATGATCTGGATTTTATTTATACAAACATTTGTTGACAGAAGAATCCTGTAGTTTTTCTTATCCAAGTGCTCTATTTGGTGATATATAATTGCTGTTCCATTCTAAAATTATCTTTTGATTTAAAAAAACAACCAGAAGCATGTCAGTTGCTACATCCGTCCTCAAACCCACTACCATTTCATTCTGATATAATGTGTGGCGCTCTTCACAAGTAAATTTGATTTAGGAAAAAATTTCTCATGTTCCATACGAGAGGGCTACAGTGGCATGGACCACACAACCTGCTGAGCTGTGCCTTCTCAAGGCTGGGGCATGCCTTCTGGCCTGGCTCTTTCTTCCCAGGCTTTGTAAGTACCAGGCCCCTTTACCGCAGGCCCAGTTCTGCATTTCCTCTGGCCTAGTGGGTCTGATTTTTCAAACCATTCCTTCTAATCCCAACTACAAGCAGCTCAATCTTTTCCCCCGATGATTCCCAAAGATAAGTCCCCAATATACAGAAGAGGACCATGGCTATCATTATAATTAATCTATTTTAGCTTATTCTTCTTTATTTTGATTATATTCAGTTATTATATAGGCTTTGCCAAATGCTTGGGACTAAGCTGTGTCATCTCTAACGGGATGTGGGGAAAAAAGTTCCAGATGCTTCTGGATTACACTTGGATTTATCCCGAGTTCAGTGCTTTCCATTCAATATTATGTTGCCAGTGAAGACCACAATATGTTGCTATTACTTTCTATGAACTGTTCGTGATAGGAACCTAAACCATAAAAAATAAAGTGCCTGATTCAAATTAGTTGGTAATTATAAATATGAGTGATCATTGTAAATTACATATAAACACGCTCCATTTTAATAAAAATGTTAATCAAAGGCATGAGTTATATAATCAGATAATCTGTAGCCATATTGTAGTCATCGATCAATTAAACTTTTTATGTTGAGATAAGTATAGATTCATAGGCAGTTGTAAGAAATAATACAAGAAATTCCCTTCTACCCTTCACCCAGTGTCCCATTAATAGCAGCATCTTGCAAAATCTGTAGTACAAATTACAACCACCAGGATACCGATATTGGTACAGTAAAGATAAAGAACACACAAGGATCCCGAGTGTCACTCTGCCCCAGCCACTCTGAAGTCCCCCTTCCTTCCCTAACCCATCCTCCAGTCCTTCACCCTTGACAACTGCTGATCTGTTTTCAAGATTTGTCATTTCAAGAATATTATATCAATGGGATTATATAGTAGGTGTCATTTGAGGATTGTTTTGTTCATTCAGTATAAATCTCTGGAGATCTATTTATATTGCCCTGGATTTTATCAGTTTCTTCCTTTTTATTGCTGAGTAGTAGTCTGTGATATAGATCTACCAGAGTGGACTCAATCAGTTACCCATTGAAGGAGCATTCCTTCCTTCTGAGCAGGTCAGTGCAGGGCAGAGATGGGGTGGCCTCCTTACTGCTATGACAGGGTGCAGGTGTAGACCAGGCTTCTCACTCAACCACGACTGACAAACTGCCATCACTGCTGGATAGAAATGAGAGTCTTCCCCAGCAGGCCTCTGCTGATAGCACCCTGGCTGAGAGGCAGCAGACCCTCTTTACTGCAACCCGTCTTGCCTCCATGGACATGATGGGAGGGGTTGCCTTATTACCCCTAGGCAATGGAGAAGATCCTGACTCTGCTAGACCTCCTCTGACCTGACCTGGAGAGGGAGAAGCAAGAGGACCTCCTTAATTCTGGGGGGAGGGGCATGGAAATCTGGACCCCCCCATCTGGCCTCTGAAAACACATACAGGAAACTGTATGTGAAACAGACTTCCACATTTGCTGGTATAGATATGGGAGGAGGTAGTTTGTATTCCTAAATAGGTTGACAAGCAGAAAATATCAACTCTTATGATTCTTGATAGGAGAAAAGGATTCATGGGAAATAATTTATTGTTTTTGTTTTCTTTCATGACTTGAATGATAAAAACAGAATCTGTTTATAATAACAAACCTCAAATCATTTTTTAAAGAATAGGCCAAAGTTGTAACTAGAAAATATTACTGATAATAGTTTATTGTATACAAATTTAATCATTTTCTAATGATAATCATAGCAAAGTGATAAAGAGCAAGCTACATCTCTGTATTACACTCCTATTGGGTTTTAAGTTTATTTTCCCTCAGATCTTTCTTGGAGATGGCATACTTACTAATCTATTATAATAAAAAACTTGGTCCATTGTGTTTGAATAGAATTCACCATCAAACTACAGACCTAGAAGGTTTACTTGGTTAGACTCCCTACTGGCTCTACCATCTTGTCCTTCATAAATCAACATCATCTGTGCCATGTGAGAAATTACTCTGAAGTAATAGAGCCCTCCAAGTTTGCTTCAGGTGAGCTATTCCCTAGGTCAAACACATTCTCACAACCCCAATTAAAATGCTCAAAACTGATTTAATAGTAGAGGAAGAAATAAAGAAGAGCTGGGGTAACTGGCTTAGGATAACTTGCAATTGTAAAAATCCACACCACCTTAGTCTGGGATTATACAAAGTTCGTAGTTCTAATTTCTCTCTTGCCTTAACTTTCCCTGAAGGTACGGTACCGGCACCAGAGTTGAGGTATAAGTAAGGGGCTCCGAGAAAAAAATTCCCTTATCCAGTAGTACACACTTGCTCTATTACCTATTAAAGAGACACAGGACAACTGCATTGATTTACTGAAGTAGCCTGTCATTAGCCTGCTGAATAGTCATGGGTTTTGTTTATACTTCTTGAATAGAGCATATTTGGGGTCAGCACAGGACCATACTGGCTGCCACCAATCGGCTGCTGATTTAGGGATGATATGCTTTCAGCCCAGATGTGGTTGGACCAACATTTGCTCATTCCATCCCTTTCTATCATTAACTCTTTTGTTGTTCTGTCATATTTTCTATTGAATTTATTTCTTTTTGATATGTTCCATATATTACTAACTTACTTATTGTCCGTAACACATCAACACTGTTCTTATCTGAAAACTATTACTTTCTTATTACGTATGCTTATCCTTCTTATATTCTTAAATGAACTTGTGTACTACCCATAGTTAATATTTCTTATAAGTCTTCAATACCTATTTTTCTTATTTATCTAAGAAGAATTGAATATTCTTAAACAATATAGTTAATGCAGATCAGAGTCAGCGGCCTTCCTCTAGCAACCTCAGGCAGAAGCAAACTACCCATCCAAAGGTCACATGTGAAGGAAATCAAGTGTTAGATTCAAGAATGAGAAATTCAAGGATGTTATATACATCATGTAAAACATGTGCATATTTAAATATATTCATTTTTTGTGCCCTTATTTTTGGGATGAAGTATTAACATAATGGGCTATTTTTTAAGCATTTTGTGTAAGTTATAACCAAGACAAGGAGAAAAGATTAAAATTAAATTTAGTCCCAAAGAAATACCTTAGTCTTTTTGAAACACTCATACATCAAGCTATGGTTCGTTTCATAAAATAAGGTAAGAAATTAAGGTTGGCAAGTAGATGTGTTAGATTTTAAAAAGCTATATGTCGGCCCCATATACCGACGGTGGCGGGTTTGAACCTGGCCCCGGCCAAAACTGCAACAAAAAATAGCTGGGCATTGTGCAGGCACCTGTAGCCCTACCTATTTGGGAGGCTGAGGCAAGAGAATCGCCTAAACACAGGATTTGGAGGTTGCTGTGAACTGTAACACCACAGTGCTCTACCAAGGGCGATAGAGTGAGACTCTGTCTCTTAAAAAAAAAAAGGTATATAGAAATTAAAGTTTGTAGTTGTTAAGAAATATCAAAGGTAAAAAATGGACCTCCATGGTATTTGATCTCAAATTTCTTATCACAAATTTAAAATAGCTCTTTTCATTTTATCTTGCCTATTTAAATTTAAGTGCATAAGTTGAGCTAATAATGGAGACTCACCGATTTTTTACTTCAGCTTTCAATGTTGGCCAGTTAGAATGTGCATGTGATATTTCATATATTTAGCTAATATTTAGCTTCTTTCTAAAAGAAAGAAGAGGTACAATTGTTCTCAACCATTACTATGATTTACATAATCTGATAGAAAATGTTGACATAGTTCCCCCCACCCCCAACCCCCGCATAACTATTTTATTTCTGTGTGATATATGGGGCTGGGAAATGCATTATCTAGTGATAACAACTCAAACTGCCATCCAAAATGTAGATTATGTAAATTAGAATCGGAAAATTAGGAAGTGTCTGCTGAGAAAAAATATTAAACAACAAGCTTACATAGGAAAATAATGGGACAACATTTTTAGCAGCAAAATTATTTTCTGAGTAATATTAAAGTTTAGAAAGAATTTTAAAGATAGTGTTTCTATTCCAGCAGATTCTTATCAAGATTTAGCAGGATGTCGCTGTCATACTTCAAAGTTATAAATTGGATGACACCACCACCACCCTCCACTGAAGACTTCTCATAAATAAAAACACTTCAGGAAATGAGTTAGTTACTATCTGCTTAATGGAGTAGCCAAAGGCGCACCTTCCTGAGACACGTGGCACCTTGGAAACGTGAGGTGCTGTGCTCTCCTTCCCTCCTAGGCCCGTCATACGAGAGGTGGCATTTACAGAACTTAACCTTTCCAAACTTCACTTTTCTCATCTTGACAAAGTATCTTTTAATTCCTACCTTGAAGTTTTATAGAGGCCTAAATTGGATCATATGCAAAAGACTTGATTTTGATCACAGTGAATATTTATATACTTTCTGTTAACTAAATAAAATGTTTTACATAAAGTTGTAAAAAAATTAAAGAGGAGAGCTAGGTATTTCCTTCCCAGTGAGATCCCCAAGACAGAAGAATGACAGAAATTTCAATTGGTCCCCAGGAATTTTGTTTCCTATATAATTGGCATGAGGATGTGAGTCAGCAGACCCTCGCATAAGTCCACCACATATGAAATTTATACCTTGTTGATAAAGGAAAAAAATTGTCACCTCAAAATTCTCAGATGTTCCTTTATTTAATTAACATTTCTATTATACCTACTATGTGCCAGGTCCTGTGCTAGGTTTTAGAGATAGATAAAATAATGTCAGGCGGAAAAGTTAAGTGGCTGGTAACAAGAATGTTTCGGGCAGATTGAGAATCTGTCCCAATGCAGGGCTCCCAGACTTTGTATTTGTGACCTGTCAGCATGACTTTAAATCTGGAGGTGCTCCTGGAGTAAAATATAGGCAGAATGTGAATTCCAGAGATTATCTAGATGAGACAAAGGGGCCAACAGCCTTTTGTTACTGAAGAGGAGCACAGTCCTGGTTAGGGGA
Organism: Arctocebus calabarensis; assembly: GCA_963573935.1. Lineage (NCBI taxonomy): Eukaryota > Metazoa > Chordata > Mammalia > Primates > Lorisidae > Arctocebus > Arctocebus calabarensis. Next base: position 18,050 of record CAUYON010173658.1, on the reverse strand, counting down.
GCAAAAACTTCTTGGTGAGTTCCTTCTTCCTTCAGTGCTCAGGCAGAGTAGGAGGCAAGGTCTTCAGGACTGCTGAATTGCCATACTCTATTCCCCATGTTCTCTAGATTTTGCTGAATGGCTCAAATACTTCAAAGTAAATTGAAAATAAAAGGAAGTATGTCTTCGAAATTTAAAAATGCACTACCTCATTTTATTTGTAATTGAATATTAATATTCTAGCTTTTGTTTTCTATTCTCTATCTTCCAGGAGTTTCTGAACATTAAAAATGAAATTGTGCAGGGCACAATGGGTCACACCTGTAATCCTAGCACTCTGGGAGCCAAGGCGGGGGATTGCCTCAGCTCACAGGTTTAGGACCAGCCTGCATCAGAGTGAGACCTCATTTCTAAAAATAGACAAGTATTGTGGCGGGTGCCTGTACTACCAGCAATTCAAGAGACTTGCTTGAACCCAAGAGTTTGGGGTTGCTGTGAGCTGTGACGCTGTAGTACTCTACTGAGGGCAAAAAAGTGACATAGTGCCTCAAAAATAAAAAAATAAATAAATGAGGATGTGCTTTTTCTTGTTTCGTAGCCATTCATCTACCTTCCTCAGAGAAGGTTTTGTTCATTTCTCTTGCTCAGTGATAGATGGAATTGTTTGCCCTTTTTTCAATTTGAGTTTTCTATAGATCCTAGAATATGTTCATCGTTCTTCATCATCAGAGAAATGCAAAGAAGAGCCACCCTGAGCTATTATCTTACCCCAATATGATTAGCCCACATCACAAACTCCCAGAGTTGCAGATGCTAGCACTAATATGGAGAGAAGGGAACACTTTTACATCGTTTGTGGGACTATAAACTCATACAAACTCTTTGGAAAGAAATATGGAAAATATTCAAAAAATTCAAATCAGACCTCCCATTTGACCCTGCAATCCCACTAGGCATCTACTCAGAAGTGAAAAAAAATCAAAAAGAAAAAAAAATTGCACTAGATTCTTTATCACAGCTCAATTTACAATCGCCATGACCTGGAAACAAACCTAAATGCCTATCAACTCAGGAATGGATTAACAAACTGTGGCATATGTATACCATGGAATACTACTCAGCCATAAAAAGATGGTGACTTTACATCTTTTGTGTTAACCTCGATGGATTAGAACCACGTTCTTCTTAATAAAGTATCACAAAAATGGAGAAACAAGAATCCCATGTACTCAATTGTAGTATGAAGCCAGTAGACAATCTAATTCACACCCACATAGAGAAAAACTCAATTCAATTAAAGTTGGGAGGAGGGGAAGCAAGAGGAAGGGAAGGGAGGAGAGGGGGTATGGGGTGCTTCCACTTAAAGAGTTCAATGTAAGGTATATGGCACATTTTTAGGGACTCTACCTAACAAATTCAAAAATTATAACCTGGTTGTTTGTACCCGCACATTAACCTAAAATTTAAAAAAAAAGTAATTAAATTGTGTTAAAGTGTAAATTAAACATAATAATGAAGAAGAGATTCCACTGGGAAATGAGCCTGTCCTCAAAGGATGTATTACATTAAAAAATATACATATATATTGAAATTATCTAGATATTTAATGTCTTTGTGAGTCAAAGACATTAAAAAGGGAATATTCTTGACTTCAGATGTACCCACTTCAAAAGCCATGCATTGCTAGCAGTTTTCTCTCTCTCTTTCTCCACTTGAACTAGGCCCTGGCCATTTTTCCCTAGGTGAAACCTATGTGTGAAATAAAGTTCATTTCAATAAAAACCTATTTCTAATAGAAATAATAGGAAACTATTGACTATTTCCTGTTTATGTGTTTAGTGTTGCATAAAATCATGCCTAAATAAATCCGAACTAGCTCATTATGTTGACTACTTGGAAATTGTAAGAATACATTTAAAAGTTTTAACTATACATTAGTTATCAATGTAAATGAGTTAAATATAAATGACCTACAAGTGTTCAATTTTGTAGGCCTTATCTTTCCTACTATTAAAAAAAATCTCTCTAGGGGTGGTTAGGAGAATCAAAAGACACATTTTTTAGAGAAGAATAAAAAGTAGCACTTTAAGAACCTTGGGTATATAATATTGAAATGAAATGCATCATTTATTTTCAATTATTTTTCTAGCCTATATCCTAAATGGTAACTTGAGCAACACTTTCCAAATACAAATACCAGTTCCCATTCTTCAGTGAGTTTCATTTATTAAATGATACATTTAAAAAAGAAAAAAAAAAGCTCTCCAGTTAATTCTTACGAACACTTTTGGTTAAGAACTTGTGCCAATGAAACCCTAACATAATTGAGAATGGCTGAATAACAGAGGTGAAAATTAAAGGCCTTTAAAATAACATTTGGTGAGTAAATATGTTTACCTTTTTATGTTGACACTCAATATGTTCAGTGCTATACAAAGGTTGTTTGATGTATTTTTAAATGACCTTATGAAGCAGATATTATCATTATCTCTTGTACTGATGGGGATAATGAAGACTAGAATGTATGGTGGCTTATACAAGAACACAGAGGTAGTAAAGACAGAGTAAAACTGAGATTCAAATTTAGACATTTATATTCTGGGGAAGTTATGCTTATAACCACTATGAAATAATAGCACCCCCCACTGTTACACTACTATACTACAATTTACCAAATTTAACTTACATTGAATTTTCTAGAAAAAAAATTATATCAAATAATGGAAGTATGCATGTAAGAGAAACTCAATAAATATCCATTGTTATAAAAACATAATTAAATTGGACATGAACCAAATTTTTAAAATAATGAATGGTGTCATGAAAACAACAGAATTTTCAAATATAGAAAATACTTTATGTTTGAAAACCCTGAAGCCTGACTCTTTTGAAAAACCAGTATGTGATGATTAGTTTTATGTGTCAACCTGAGTCATGGGTACTTAGATACTTAATGAAATACAAGTTCTAGGTATGCCTTTGAAGGTATGTTGGAAGAGATCAGCATTTGAATAGTTAGATTGAGGAAAGTAGATTGTCCTTCCCAGTGTGGGTGGGCATCTGAGGGCCTAAAGAGAACAAAAAGGCCAAAGAAAGGAGAATTCTCTTTTCAAATTATTATTGTCAGAATTTTTCTGTGTCTGGTTCTTTTGGATTGAGGGTTCTAAGAACGAAACCAGGAACCACATGGATCAGTGGAAGGGCAAGGTTTATTGGCAGAGAAAGAAACAGATAAAGAAAAAGAAAGGCAACAGAACCTTCAGCAACTGGAGACTGGGGAACCTGAGAGGGAAGCCCTGTGAGCTCTTCACGCAGGGGTTCACAGCTGACTGAGAGCAGGGGAAGTGTCACAGTGAGCTGGAGGCCGACAGACAGAGATTAATTAGCAAATGGATATATTTAGCAGATGAATGTGGCCCACACAGTCTAACCCAGATGAGGCAGCACAGCATAATGTATATTCGCCACTCCAGGAGGGACTGCCCAGATAGCTATCAGCCTGTTTTTTGTGGGTTTTTTCCTCTGACCCTGCTTTAGTTTAGAGAATGCTGTCTGGAAAAGGCCTGTTTGCCCAGGCCTAGAAAATGGTGGAGGGTGGGGTGGAGGTGGAGGCCTCCCTTTTCAGCTCTGAATGGGAGAAGCCTGCCTCGATACTTGACGAATAAACTGAAACATTGGTCTTTTTTTAACTCTGGACTTGAACTTATACCACTGATTCTCCTATTTCTTAGGCCTTAGGACTCAGGCCAGAACTACGCCATCAGCTCTTTAGGGTGTCCAAAGCAGATGGCAGACCATGGGACCTCTCAGCCTCCATAATCAGACAAGACAATTCCTTGTAATAAATCCATCTCTCTATATGTAAAATTTTATTATTTTATATATAAATTATGTGTAATGTAATATATGTCAATTATGTATAAAATACGTATGCATATATATATATGCACATATATACATAAGAAATACATAAGGTCAGACAATTTAGTGCTTGAATTCATCCTAGAAAAGTGCCTATTCCTCATTGCTGAAGATCACAACAGTTTTTTCAAAGTATTGTCCTTGGGAAGCTGTGCACTGATACCAGTGCCTAATTCGCCTTTCAGAACAATTTTGAAACTCTTAAAACCCTTTTTCTAGAGTGGCCATCAGAAAAGGCATCTAGAAAAAGTGCTCCAAGGGGTGACCTAGGCACTGGGATTGGTGCCCAGCTTCCCAAGGGGAACACTTTGAAGGCAGCTATAGTGATTTTCAGCAATGAGGTCGGTAGCACTTTTTCTAGGATGAACTCAAATTATCTGACCTGGTATATCTCTCTTAACAGTTCCATTTCTTTTGACTATCATAATTTTTAAACATAAGGTAAACTTGGCAAAACATCTCTGTTCTGTAAGAGAGATCCATGTCGCGAGAGGTTCTGGTATGTGACGTGTGAGGGTTCTACTTTCTCAATGTTTTCTCTACTGCCAAAACATTTTTCCCAAGGTTAAGATAACTCAAAAACTCATTTTCAAAGAACAAAACATACACTTCTATTATACTCAGATACATGGTACTAAAATGAAACAAAGGACACATTTTAAACTCTCTTCCAGCTAGTTTGAATCCTAAAGGTTTGCCATTCAACTGCTAATGTTCCCAATCAAAATCTTTGTCCTTTATAGGCAGAATCAGATTTTTGGTTCTAACTTTCTCCTTTGAAGAAAAAAACCTCTTTAAATGTTGGCTGGCATTTTTTAAAGGTTTTAATAAAAGTGGAAAAATAATGTTCAAAATTCATTACAACTGTAATATCAAATTAAGTACAATAAACCCTATTATTTAGTATCATCTTTAGGAAATTCTCTGGGTTTACAGTGTTGACATTCTATAATTTGTGAATTAGATTTTATATACACACACCTAACTTCAATTAATAACACAATTTTAAATAGTTTTAAATACACAGGCTATGAAAAGCGAGATTAGCAGCTAAGTTCGTGGATACATCACTGAGATATAAAATCATGTCTACCTGCATGTATAGTCACTAAGAAACCTCAGCACACAAGCACTCATTATGATTCTGCTTGGAAGACTCCCAACTGAAATTTTAAATGTATTTAATTGATGATTCGACTGATACCCTTAAACTTAATGTAGTGAGTAGAAATTTAGACAATAGTCTATTTTAGATTATACGTGTTCAATATATCCAGTGAATTCATAGAATTTTTCTCTAATGCTGTCAAGAAGGAATAAGGGTAAACTTTATCCTTTCAATACAAAGTCCAAATTTATAGACTAATTTAATATGGTGTCCAAATTTTAATGTGCTGCATATTAAAGTTTAGAAATATTGAAATGCCTACTGAAGAATGGGGAGAAAAAATGACTAAAGATAAGAAGAATTTATATACACACACAAAAAAAGTACAATTTAAGAATATTTTGGAAACTTGCCTTAGAATGTTGGATAGGAAAGAAATATACCTGTAAAACTAATGAGTCTGTCCCCCTGGCTTGCTATAGAGGATTTTAAATTCAAGGAGTCAAAATTATATTCAATGAGTAACCAGTCCTCTTATATCAATATTTTGAAATGTCAACTTTTCTCAATTCTGAGTGGTTCAGGTAACACATTTTAAAATTCAGAGAGGAGTCAAAATTATATTCAATTAGTAACCAGTCCTCTTACATCAACATTTTGAAATGTCAACTTTTCTCAATTCTGTGTGGTTCAGGTAATACATTTTAAAATTCAGAGATTTATATATTCTACTTGTTGACAATATAAATGCCTTCAACTACTGAGGATGATGACTTCCTGTCTGTGCTAAGAGCTCTAGCTTAAGCAATCATATGATCTATATTTAAAAGTGTTTAGTGCGGCGCCTGTAGCTCAAAGAATAGGGCACTATCTCCTTATACAGGGGGTGGCAGGTTCAAACATAGCCCTGGCCAAAACTGCAAAAATAAAAATGTTTAAACCATGACATATTTATCTTTTTTTTATTTTTACAACACTATTCTTTCATTATATTTGATTTATATATTCTCCATCAAATTACAGAACATACGCAAATTGTAAGTTATAGTAATTAAGTTCTCATGAATAACAGTAAATTTACCAATAATATTAACTCAATCAATGCAAGTTTCTAAAGAATCTCATTACTTTACCAATAGAAAGATTTCCTACTATAATTTATTGAGCTTCAGGAGGGCCTTTTTATGGAAATTTTCTTGTTTTTTGTAGTTTGTGGATATATGATGAGACCCATGATATGCAATAAAGACATAAAATAGCTCAGGCTTTCTCAGAGCAAATCTTATCATAATTGAAAGTCTTTACTATTTAAAGAAGAATAAAGATTTAAATTATAAGTTGCCTTTTCTACATGCATTCAAATATAAAAACATATCTGACTGTGAAGCATAAAAGTCATCTTTATCCATTCTGACCTTTCTATTGAAGGAACTCAGGAAATTTCACCCTAAAATATGACTCCTTGGTATAAAGAGTATTTTAAACTAAATACTCTTAGAAATCAGCAGGACCTTGGAAGAGACCTTCCCTCCATCTTTACTAATTTTACTGAGCTGATCAAAAGATCAAAGGGGGCAATTGGTTTCCTTTCCTTTTCCTATTACCCCATGCAGCACACAACCAGACTTGGCCCAAAACATTTCAAAAATAATACTTATCTCTCATTTTAATTTACTAGTTAATCTGTTTCCGCATCCATTCATTTTCACTAGCCACCTTTCATCACCCCTAAACAGAACTGCGTAACTCCTCGTTTTACCCTTCCTCTCTAAAGGACATGTAAAAAATATCTGAACTTCATGGAGATGTTGGGTAATGGCCCTGTGATTCTCCCCTTGTGCATGGTAAATAAACCTTGCTCTTATTAATCTGCCCAATTGTGACTTGATCTTTTAGGGGACATTCAGGGAAAGGGCAAGTTTTTCCTCACCCCTACAGTTTGAGAAAGTCAGTAGGATCACACTCTGCTCTGCTTTTCTGAAAGCGACAGTTAAAAAAACAGGAATTCTGACTCACCAGCAACATAGTAAGATAATTTACTTACCAGTCAGACACCCAGTTTTCCTCTCTTTGTAGGTTCAGGTTGAGCAGACAGTAAAAGACAATTGCCCTGTTCAAATTTCCGATTAATGACAGCAAAGTTTTCATGAATGACTCTGATAATGGTATACTTTTTGGTACTTTGAGGTATGAATGTTTATATTGTTCAATTCCTTCTCTTCCCAGAAATAGCCTTTTTGGTCATTCTTTCTTTTGTCATTGTCCTTCTGTGTTGTTTTTTTGTCATAAAGAGGGTGACCATAGGGAAGGACACAGGCACAGCACCTCTATAAGCCTGATATTCCAACTGGCCCCATAGGCTAGCCACTTACACGGCTCTACTAGACTTGCATCTGTGGGGTAAACTTTGCTGCAGGTACCTGAAAACAAAAACCATGTTAGGTTTCCCTTTTGTCCTGTACAAGGCAACCCACCCTTTTCTGTGTCAGAAAACAGAAGCAGGATCTATTAGTGACAGGAATAAGGTAAGAAACAGTGGAATTATTTCCAGGTTTCTTCTAAGGCTCATCTCTCCTTATAACCACCTACTTTTGATTGATTTTTCTCTTTCTGACCAAATAAAGAAAAAATAGCACAGATGACCTTTCAGAAAAGCCTAAAAGATCTTTTTCTACTTGTAAAGTAAAAGAAAATATTGTCTTTTCTAATAAGTTATAACCAGATTTTTGGAGCCTGACAAAGATGAGAAGGTACTAACTTAAGTAGCAACTACTCAACTCTAAGCACCAACTCATGAATTACATGGCTCACTCTCTTCTTGAGAATCTTCTGGTGATAATTTTCTGTTTCCAACACTTAAGTCTCATGGGGGAGTTGAGTTTAATTATTTTCAGATATCTGAAATGAGGGATAGATTTTACTAAAAGTTACTGTATAATTTGTGATTAAAGAGCTATATGCAAATTGGTATAACAGCATTCAAGATTTGACTCTTTCTAACTTTTGCCAGCTTTAAGAGGTGAAGATTTTTCATAACCTCTATAGCCTGGGCTGATTACCCCATCTATAGACCAAAAATCTCTGCTTGGCTAGTCCATGACCCAACTAAACAAATACTGGTTTCCTCCACTAGGATCTATTTTCAGGATAAATGGTTATCCCCAGGGATAAACTTTACTCCCGGGTTTACCACCTATATAAAATAGAAGTAATTTTGACACATTATGTTCTTTCTATTATTGATTTCATAATTTTTGCATCTTAGTCATTTTTTTATTAAGAAACTAAAGGCATGTTTAATTTCTTTGTATCAATGTTCTAAATGTGCAACAAATGGACTTTTTTTAGCCCATTTCATTTCAGTAAGGATGAAACTGATATTGCATCACATACATTTATATGGAAAGTACTAAATAAAAATTAGATAAGATAAAATGAATTTCATTGTACTATCCTTATAACTTTTCTATAAGTCTTAAATGATTTTCAAACAAAAAGGAAAAAACAAAATGTTTCTGACCATCAAATGATATTAAGTAAACTGAAAAGACATACTATTTATAACCACTAAAAGAGAAATAGTAGTAGCCTATATCATCATACTGATTAAAAATATAAAAATGGGCAAAAGACAAAAAGAGTATTTGACAAAGATGAAGCAAGAATAAAAACACATCAAAATATGTACGACCTCAGTATTAAGAGAAATAAAAATATAAAATATAGTTATGGCTCTCTACTGTCAAATAGGTGAAGTTCAAAAGTCTGATTAATACCAACCTAATATTATAGAGCAAAATAGAAATTTTTATACATTACTGATGTGTATATAAGTTTATATAATGTCTTTAAAATGACTGTAAATTTTCTAATTACATTAAGGTGTATGAAACTTCTGGACCTATTCATTTTTGGAATGTATATGTCTTTATACTAAGAAACAAGTAAAAAAATATTTATGGCATTACTATTTGTTATTGCTAAAAACTAACAAGAACCCAAATGGAAAAGAAGAAACAATAGCTAAAAAATTCAGCATAGGGCAGCACCTGTGGTTCAAAGGAGTAGGGTGCCAGCCCCCTATGCCAGAGGTGGTGGGTTCAAACCCAGCCCCAGCCAAAAAATGCAAAAAAAAAAAAGAAATTGAGCATGGAAATCTTAAATAAATTTTAATTTTTAAAGTGAGAATAATATGTGAAATATGATGTTTTTTTAGATGTATATGATGATATGTAAATATATCATATATATATAAACACTTCATTAAAAATGCAAATGGAAACCCACAAAGAATTTTAAACACAACATTCACGTTAGTAACATCCCAAAGATGAGAGGTGGTTATGACTGGAAAGAAAAACACAAGAATTTTAATAATATTAACATTTGTTTTCCTTGAATTGGATTATAGTAAGTATATGGGTTTATGTTTGTTTTTTTCTGATTATATTATGTAGTAATATATTTATAATATATAAAATATTTCATGATTTTAGAACAAATTAAAATGTGCCAAATACTTTGCCATATCAATATTCTATTCTATTGTCAAACAATAGTTCCCAGTAAGCCTTTTGAAAATACATATTAGACTGGATAGACAAATAAATACAGATTTTACAATCTGAGTACTTTTATTTAATCAGTTGTATTTTTTATTTAAAATTTAGAATAAACATTAAATACCTCATGTCAAAAATGAAAATAGTCTCCCATCTTACATTACAAATATATATATATCATGTATGTATATAAAAGTTATAGTTTAATTTGTAAAAGACTGATAAATTGCAAATAAATGTTGACAAACATAGATGCAGAAGTTTTCTGTCCAGTACTAAAACAAAAACAAAACCCTAAAGGTTATGTTTTGTTTACTCTAAAGTTGTAACTACTTTTGAATTTAGTCTCACTGCAGCTTGTTTTTTCTTTTTTCAGCCATATGTACTTATGTCTCTTATATTCTCTTTTGAGCTAGTTTTGTTATCCTGCTGCTTCCCTCATGAATTTGTAAAATAAATGTTTGACATACATTTACTAGATATTCATGTCATATAACTTAAAAAAAAATGTTATTTGCTACCATAACAAGTTTCAAAGAACCTCACCCTAAAAGGTTGAATATTCCTCCATGTGTTGCAATGAGATCTATGTGTCAAAATGTTCTAGGTCTGTTTTAAATGTCAGCAACTTAAGAACTTCAAAATGAGCCAGCAAGTCCATTGCTAAACAGGAAGCTCCCATTCAACAAGCATTATTTACATCTTCTTGAAATACTTGTGGGTCAGGGGAGGGGGAACCTATCATGACTGACAAAGAAATGATTTAAACACAAGACAGAAATCAGAGATGATAATTTAATTTGTTTTTGCTTTTTGATTGCAATTTTCCCCCTTAGGAGCATAAATAAAGCAGCCAGTTTCATTCCAATCAAAATGAAAGTGTTCTGAAGAAATATGATAAAAAGAATATGTACACTACACTGAAGAAGTAATATTTTCAAGTCTTATCCAGATTTTTTGCAATGAAAATATTTTTGTCAAATACTTTGTAGTCTTTGTGAATCAATGTTTTTGTAGGTTTTTTCTAATGATATTGTGTTTAAGTCTTTAAAAGCAGTATTAAATTTTTTCTTTTAAAATATTCTAGTAGAACTAGAATACTTTTTCTTTTAAAAGTGTATTTTTTAACTGTAAATTTTTCTTTTAAATGTATTTTTTCTCTTAAAATATTCTAGTAGAACTAACTGAAGTTAAAGTAGCCTAGCTTCCTCTTAACTATTTCAAGACTTGATAGAATATCAGACTACAAAAAACATAGACCTTAATATGCAATATGTTGTGATTTAGTTGAGTTTAATGACATTCTGGGCATAAAGTAGTAGACTTAATACAAAAATAACTAAACAGTTTTTCATAGAAAGAGCTTAGGTCTGCTGAAGAATATTTAAAAATCAAGTACAGTATTTAACATATAGAGGAAAAGATAAGAATTAAAAATAAAAACAGTAAAACAAAAGAATCAAAATGCTGCATCAACGATTATCTTTATAAACAACTGGGGTTAAAAATTAATCACATAACAAAAATGCAGACTGTTCTTTTAAAATTTTATTCATTGTAATGTTCAAGATCTGGGGAGAGTGCTGTAAGATAAGCATGATCATAACCTATTTGTAGATAGAGTAATCAGTACTACTTTCCTAGAAATAAATTTCATAATGTAGCAAGATTCTTTTTTTGATGTTTTGTTAATAAATCAAATGAAAAATAATTTCTTAGTATACATTCATAAATGTATGTGCATATGTAAATACATATATTAATCATATATTGTTTATAACTACTTATATGTCCGACATTAAAGGAATGTTAGGTAAATGATGAAACATTCATATTATGAAATACTACATTTAAAATAGCAGTTTAATTCTTTTAATGACAAATGAAATTCCCATATCAAAATGTTAAAATTTCGTGTTCAATTCAATGTATAAGTTTATTTCTAAAAATATATTAAAAGTTCACCAGGCATAGTATTATGTGTTAACAGGAATTTTTTTTTAACATTGTCTGTATTTCCCATATATTTCTACAAAGGAGAAATACAAGTTTTACAATTAGAGAAATACTTTAAACATAAAAGATACTTTTAAAAGATTACTAATATTCTTTAAATAGTACTGAGAAATATCTACTATTCTCCAAGTGCATTGAATGCAAGAATACTTAGAACAAGTAAGTTCTTAAATGAACGAAAGAGTGAAAGAAAACAGTGAATATGTACAACATTAGTTTAATTAAAACCTGTTTATGTTTGCTATTGCTATATTTGTCTTTAAGGTCTTAGTCATAAATTCTTTTCCAGGGCCAATGTCTATATTCTCCCATTCTGTAGGTTGTCTATTCATAAGAATAGACCAATGTGTATATTCTCCCATTCTGTAGGTGTCTATTCATAAGAATAGACCAATGTGTATATTCTCCCATTCTGTAGGTGTCTATTCACAACCTACAGAATGGGAGAAAATATGCTCAAACTATAAATGTCACAAGGAACTGATAAACAGAATGTACAAAGACCTCAAATGAATCACCAAGGAAAAAACCAAACAACCTCATCAAAAAGTGGGCAAAAGGCATGATCAGTTTCTTAAACAAGATAGACAAATGGCCAACAAACGTGAAAAAATGCTCAACATCACTAATCATCAGGGAAAAGCAAATTAAAAGTACAATGAGATACTACCTTACTGCTATCAGAATGACGATGAGTAAAAAGTCAAAAAATAATACATGCTGATGTGAATGCAGAGAGAAAGGAACGCTAACATACCGGTGGTGGGACTGCGAATTAGTACAACCTATATGGAAGATGGCACATGGATTCCTGAAAGAAATACAGGGTGTCCCAAAAGTCGCCCCTATTGTCACCCTGAGTAGGGAAAATGGGAAGTTGTAGCTAAATGTGCCTTCATTTACAAAATATTCATCACTATATTTACAAAATATTCTCTATGTGTTGGCTACCTCTTTGTAAATATTTTGAAATTAAAAGAAATTAATACAATTTTATAAAAGATTTTAAAATCTTGTTAAAATATATTGCCCATTAAAAAATGTAGGTTGTCTTTAAAAAATGTAGATAAAATAATATTTTCTAATAAAGACACTAATGTTCCGATTCTGAGTTAAAGTTTCTTTTTGTCCTATAGAAGAAAAAAGAGAACAATAAGCAAAAAAAAATAAAAAATAAAAAATACACATAGTCATAGAGGATGATTTTATTCAATCTAAATAAATAAACTTGTTCAAGGACTTTTGTGTTTAAAAGCACATGAATGTTTCATCTTGAAATGTTCCTCTATATTTAATGACTAAAAGAGAATACCAGTAAGGAAACCATAAGTGTAAACAGTTAAGGTCAGGTAGGGCTGACATTCAGCAGCAGTGCACAAATAAGGCCAAAAGAGATGTTAAAATATTTCAGCACTTGCATTCTGGCTGCTTCGAGCCCTCAAGTGCCCCTGCCCTTTTCCAAGGCTATCCTTTCTTCCGGGCTTCCCAGATATCCTCCTGAATAACTCAGGATTACCGCCTGGCAAAACCGGCACCTGCAGAACTCTGCCCTAGGTATGGCCAACAGCATTTATCCAGATTAGTAGGTTCCATGTGTTACCAGTTGATATGTAATTTAATTTCATCTCTGCTTGATTTCAGATTATACCTTGTAAACTACCTACTAAAAAAATCTTAATTGTAGAGTTAATTAGCAAAACTCTCTAAGATTTTTTTGCTAATTCAAATTATCCTCCTATTCTAATTGATCAAATGTACTTTTTTTAACACTATTTTTAGAAAGCAAGTCTTTTAATAGAAAAATTATATCTGCAAATGTACGGACACATTCTAATTCTGTGTCCTTTCTACTAAATATCCATTTAGTGTGTTCTACCATCTTTTTCTAAGGATTATCCAAATATGGAAATTAATTTTAAGAAGTAACAAGTGTTCTGACCATTATCAATCCTTCCCCATCAATCCAATTCTTTATTCACATCAAATGAATTTTGATTCACCTCATTATGAGAATATGGTCCACCATAATTTTGCTCTCAATAAAAGATGCTTCCTGGAAGAATACAATGTATGTTTTAATTCTGATTTATTCTATAATTTGCTAAATACCCAGCCACAATATTACACTCTTTCTCTAGAAAAGCAATTTCTTCTCTAATTCCACTTGGTAAACGTGTTAACATCGTTTAAGTTGTTTTTGTGCAACAGTTTATGGTGTATTATAGTTCAATCTAAAGAAAAATCGAGCAATGTTTTCGGTAGTCTTTGAAATAACTTCAGCCACTCAACCTGTTTAAATTTTTATACAAACTTGATTCTACTTGTGTCAGCCTGAAGCCTTAACTGTTCTTTCCAGAATTTCAATGTATTTGGTGCTTATGTGTGCTTCCGTACTAATGCTGGGAGGTGGAAGTGGTACATAATTCAATGTGAGGGTCTGAAACAGTTTTTCTTTATGTTAACCATTACAAAGTGAAGCTACTCAACAGTTTAATCTCATAGCTAAATGCATGGTGTTTCTTTATATGTTGGTTTTGTGATTCGTATCTGACACTTTCAGAAAGATTAGAAGAGTCTATTAAAGATTAGCTATGTTTAAAAAACTAGCAAGGGAGGTAACTCCCAAAGACTACATAGCAGACTATTTAGCAAATACCAGAGACAAAAGAATAGAGACTGCATGTTTCCATGTGACAAATCACATGCAAGTTACAAACAAGCAAAACAAAAGTCTGCATGACAGAGAGATCAGAAGAGAAGTTATTTTCTAAGAGTGTTAACTGTAAGGAGGAGGCTGGAGAGATTTCTGGAGATACATTACCTTGAGGGGTCTAGAATGTGTCCATGTATGAGTTGTGGTTATCCAGCTTTAACAACTGATAAAGTGGTAAACTTAAAATTTGTTTATTTCACTATATTTTCATGATACCAGGTTCTCCCATTCAGGGTTCCAGAAGGACCTGCCCATTTTTCTGGGCCCAAGCAGGCTCAGGGCCAGACCCCACCTTAGGCACAGTTTCTCTCCAGGCCACATTCTCTGGACACAAACTTAGTTCATAAAAAGCAGCCTGACCAGTATCTCATCCTGGCTGCCTCCCTGGGAACACCCCCTACTGTCTCCATCAGAGCAGAGAAGTGCACTCTGGGTGGGAGAATATTCCTCCCCACCATGGCAGTTTTAAAATTAACCTGTGCCCAAGTCCCTGGCACCAAATGGTTGTGACATATTCCAGATATACATTCCATTTCCCTCAAATCCCTGCCTGCAGGATAGAAAAGGCAGTATATAAACCCCTAGACAGACGGCCCAATGGGCTGCCCACTCAGACCTCCCTTCTGCTACCAAAGGTTCTATTCTCTTTTTCTGCTTAATAATCTCTTTTATCTTTCAGTAACATGTATCCTTTCACTTACTCTCATGGTCCGTGGAGTCATTCCTCAAATCTCTGAAATCAAGGACTTGGCAGAGAGAAATTCTGGCTATATAAGTTTACCTTAATTTAAAAGTCTTTAAAATTATGTGTTTTGGTCCCCTATAGGCAATTTGAAAGATATTTATTAAAGGTAGAAAGAAGGGAAGAAAGCTACCGCAATTAGAAAAATGTAAATCAACACATTATCAATTAGGTGAGGTGAACTCTGCAAACTCAACAAAATTCCATATGGAGCAAATCAATACCTAATCAATACAAAAGCCATACAGTCATCACTGTGGTAATGTTCACACTGCGTTTCCTGGAGTCTCGTTTGGATAGGGAGCTGTTACATGGTCTTGTGTTCTCTCCAGCAACCTCTGAGGCTTTTAGAATATGAAATACTACATCAAAACATGTTTCCAGCACAAAGGTGACATTTAAATGTCATTTAAATTAAAGTTGTTACTGAAGTTGAATATGAGATTGGCTGTTTCTGTTGTATTGAGAACTTAAAGCATTTGTTACCCATGAAAGAAAGAAAAGGAAAAGAAGGCAGGGAAAGAAGGAAGAAACCATAATTTGCTAAACCTAAATATGTGAAATCATATTTAATAAAATAAAAAATTATATTTGCAGATTCTTTAATTTTAAGCAGGCACACAGTTTTTTAAATAAAGTTATCTAGAATGTACCTTAATTTGCTGAGAATTTAACTTGTGTACTTTGGTTACTCAGCTTTCACCCGGTGACGCATTGGATAATTTTCATTGTCAGTTTCATCTCTCAAACACATTACTTTATGACAGCTGAAAGACTAATCAGATGTTATGTTTTCAAGGGAAGAGAGACAAAGCATTTTTACTGGTTTATCAGATCAGACAGATAAAGGTGAAAAAATCCAAATGAGCAAAGCTATGCTCCAAATTCCCCAGTCCTCTCTTGGACTCCCTTACACTTCCAAATCCTAAAGAATTTGATTTGCGTGTTAAATGTTTACTATCTCTTTGTCAATATGTAAATAGAATGGTACTGTGGCTAGAAGGGTCATTGAGAGAGAGACAGGAGATTGGACCCCTAATATTACCCATTAATTGTGAAACCTTGAGCAAGGATCAAAGGTACTTGCAGTACTATAAAAACACTGGAGGCTTTAATGGCTATCATAAACACTTTACAAGGATCTGAGGAACTGCTTTGCTAATGAATTTATTCTCCTTATCACGCTTAGGCTGCCTGCGCATTACACATCTTTTTAAACCCTTAAGGGAGATGGGTTTCTACATAGCTATGACTGACTCACATCTCCGTGTTTTCTCTTCCTACACTACCTACTCAAATAGATAAAACCGTCATTAGTGACCACCATGGATGCCTTTTCAGTAGAACTGCTATGTTGAAAGCATCTGTTTTCCAAACCATTGTTTGGGAGAATTGCCAGTCATGACAGTTCCACTCTGGAGCCCCCATTGGGGCTCACCACACGCCGGTGCTCACGTGGTTTGGTATCACCGTGTTCAGTGGTTGCTTTGGGCTCCATGTGTGACATGTGCTTTAACAAAAGCCTCACTATCCTACACAGACATGAGACCGATTACTAATGGCTCTCTTCAGGTCCTGGAGTAAAAGGATCTAAAATAATGTCGGTTTTCATATCATAATTGTTCATTTCTCTGGGCAACTACATATCAGTAAGTAATTTCTGTGATTTTCTAAAAGCGAAGTTGAGAATAAGAAGTAAACTTTTAGTCTCATATCACTCTGTTGTAGCTACAGTTCAGATATCCAGAAATATTCCTAGTTCATAACAGATATTTTGATGTAACTGAACATATATCATACATTAAAAGTAAAAGTAAATTAGTTCAGATTTGGAGACTATTACTTCGATAGATTTGCTCATGGAAACAACAATGCAGTGACTGTTTTAGTTGATATGTGGGATACAGACACCGGGAATATTATTAATTCCAGAGAAACATTATTCTTTTCAACCTCTTTCTGCACGTGTTCAGGCCCACAAGGCCTAAAACTGCCAGTTGTGCCAGGTATACATAGACATGGAAATAAATCCTGAACTCTGCTGTTGCCACGCCTGCTTCAACTAACCCAGCAAGTAGAGAACTGAAGGAACCATTCAGAAGTCATCATGACACAACATAGAAATATATTCCATGTGTTTCCCTGGCGGGAGATAAGCACTCTCTGTCAAGTAGTTAGGAATCGCTGAAAAGTGATGAACACTAGGATGCATGACTCAGGTTATCTCACGTGCAAGGAACTCATCTTTGATTGACACGTGCCTAGATTGAGAGCAAAAGGAGAGAGAGAGAAACATCATTTCACACGTAATCGAAAGTTCTCATTTTTTGAAATAACGGATTAAATGCTCTGTCAAACTCTACAGTAAGATTAATCTAAACTACTAAACAATGAACCACCAAGGAATTTTTGTGCCTTTTGAAAATATGCTGACAAAGTAATACAGTATATAGTCTTCGCAAAGAATAAAAGGACTTTTTAAAACAGTAGCACAGCAGTGCCTGTAGCTCAGTGGGTAGGGTGCCAGCCACATACACTGAGGCTGGTGGGTTCGAACCCAGCCCAGGCCAGCTAAAGCAACAATGACAACTGCAACAAAATAGCTGGGCATTGTTGTAGTCACCTATAGTCCCAGCTACCTGGGAGCCTGAGGCAAGAGAATCGCTTAAGCCCAAGAGTTTGAGGTTGCTGTGAGCTGTGACACAACAGTGCTCTACTGGAGGTGACATAGTGAGACTCTGTCTAAAAGCAAAAAATAAATAAATAAATAATAAAAATAGTAGCACACGGGGAGGAGCCAAGATGGTGGCCGAGTAACAGCTTCCTTGCAACTGGGCTTGTTGAGACTGGGGAGAGAAGACTTCAGGCATCTCTGGCTGACAAGATCTGCCCAGAAACATCCCTTTGGGGACACAGGGAGACAGCGTGAGACTTCTGGACCCCCTGAGGAAGGCAAAAGTGGTGGAGATCTGGCAAGTGGTTGCGTGTGTTCGTTCGGTCTAATCCTGC